>CAKZFG010000087.1:0-17762 GCA_936439885.1 Nowickia ferox
TTTTAGCTTGTTCCAAGCCTCAGCTGCCGTTGTGCATGCCTTAACGTGGTTTAATTGTGTTGATTTAATACACAACAAAATAGATGCTAACGCCTTCTCATCTTTAACTATAAACTTGGCACTTTCATTGGCATCTTCAGGTTTTACTTCCCTGCCACACGTAACCGACCACAAATCTGTATGCACCAGCACACTTTTCATATGAACGCTCCATGTGGTATAATTAGTATCGTCCAGCTTGTCTATTTGCATTAAGTTCATCTTTGTTTTGTTTTTTCTTTCTTTTTTATATGCACAATAATTTCACACAGAATTCTTTTATTGTTACAACCACTTGATATTTTTATTTATATATTCTCAAAACGCGATGTTATGGCTATCTGGGCCCATAACCTGTTTAATGCGTATTTTGTAAATTGCGCATTAGAATAAAAAAAAACACACGAACACACAGTTCTTTATAATAATGAACTTTATTGTTATAAATGTAGCTTAAGACTAAGAAAAAGTAAAATGCGATTCGATAAAGATAATAATAAATACATAGTTGCATTATGTATGGGTTGCCATAAGAGTGGGAATTAAACGATTTGTGTTGTAATATTTCAACAGTGTTATCAACATTTACAAAATATTCTATATTATCATTTATTTCATAAAAGTTTGAGTTTGGCATTGGGAATATTGCCCTTAAATCAGTGGTATAAGAATTTAAAGGTATTTTTAGGGCAATCGCTAATAAATCGTCTTTGTAGTACATAATGTCTAGTTTTATAAGTTGAAGTTTGTAAAAGTCAATGTTATAAGTCATGATTTCGTCAGATGTAAGTATATTTGGGTGTAATATGTGGTTCTTAGCTGAAGCAATGCTGTTCTGTATTTGATTAACTTTATCTTCAATGTAATTTAGTTTTAGCATAATGTCTGCATATAGTACTTGAACTGCTATATGATTATTTTTTGTCTTTAAATCTTCGAAGGCAATGTTGATTGTATTGCGATCTGATTGCATAGTAGACTGAAGCAAATTGATACTTTTCTGAAAGTGATCATTTATTATGATTTGTTTATTGAGGTTTTCTATAGCATAGTGATTATTTTCGGATACTAAATTTAAATGCGTTAAAATGTCATTTCTATCTTCGTTATCCATGGTACCAAACAAAAATTTCTGTGCTGAACCAATAATATTTAGTAATCCTCTCTTTTTCCTGTGAGTGGAGTTTCGGGGGCTAATTGATATAATTTTAGTTTTTAGTCTTTGTATTTAACTTTCGATGAGACCATTTGGGGGTTTATTAGTTAGTTTTGTTATTTTTAATTCTATATCTTCTATTATTTTATAATATTGATTAGTGTCTATTAAATGAAGTACAGTAATGGTTTGATTAATTATTTCCACTGGTCTAATTCTAATTATCTCAAATCCTTTGTTCTGATGAAGTGTGTTCACTTGAAGTGTACATTTAGTCGTTGGGATGATTGTCCGGGCAATTATTATCCACATGAATTTCTGAAAATTTAAAAGGACGCTTGATATTAGTTGGATGTATATTATCTAGTGTTTGTTTTCTATACTTTGGTACTTCCTTATGTCTTAAGCTTCTATAGTTTTTTATATAGCCCTCTCTTCTGTTTTCAATATATTCTTCTCTCTTTTCGTTTTCTTTTTTTAGTACTCTTTTTTTGTTTGCATCAATTCTTTCTTTTATTATATTGTGATCTATTTTATGTTGTTCCACTTCAAAGGGAGTACATTTAATTGATGAATGATAAGTATTATTATAGAATTTAATTGCCTTTGCCATTTCTGATATAATTGGTATATTGTCTTCTAGGTTTAATACTCTAATTTTTTCGGTTATGGTATTATTAAGTCGTTCTATGTCCGAATTACCTGTGTGGCTATTTGGTTTTGTTGCATGATATAATATATTGTTGTCATCTAGGAATTTTCGAACATTGACTGTGTTGAACTCGTTGTCAAATACGAATCTTTTTACACTACCTTTAATAGCTAAAAATTCTCTTAGTTTTTGAATTATGGTTTGATTGTTTCTGTCAGGAAGGTGGAAATGAATTGCGAACTTTGAGAATTTATCAATGAAAATAATGAACGATTGTTTCGTGTTTACATATGTATCGACATGTACTATTTCATTAGTGGTGGGGGGACTTTCGGTAAGGTACAATTTCGGTTTTATTGGGTTTCTATCATATTTCGCGGATGTGCAATAATCGCAGTTATTTATTACTTTGTGAATCGTTGATTTTAACTTGGGGTTATATATTTTGTGTTTTATTCCTTCGTATGTTGGGTTGATTCCGGAGTGACCTGTTTCATTTTTATGATATAACGATATTTGTTTTTTCAGTTCATCAATATCTTCAATATCTTTAGCAAAATATGAACATTTAAAGAATTTTACATTGGTTCTATTCTGGTATAAATTTTCTATAACTTTTTGAAATTGATAATATTTTCTTTCATTGACATTTGAAAACACTGCAACCTGTCCCTTAAATGGAAATTGTTTGAGATAATCACCTATTCCCGGGGAATTTAGGTCATCATTATCTAGAAAGATTCTGATTTTGTCAAATATACATATGGAGTCTGTAGTCTTTCTTTCAGTTATTACTATTTGAAATTTAAAGCGATTAACAACTGTAGTTAAAATTGGAAAATTGTCGTTTACATTTTCCTCTTGAGAGTGCATTGTTTCCATTTCTAATGATGATGTAGATCTATCTTCTATAAAGTTTTCGCCCACATTTATATTATCTGCTGAATCTCTCTCTTCGATACGACTAAGAAAATCCGCAATATGATTTTCTTTTCCCTTAATGTATTCAATTTTGGCATTATAGTCCATAAGGAGGACAAGCCATCTTTGTAATCTGGGGTTAATATTTTTCCCATTATTTTTGGCTTGCAGCCACTTAAGTGGTTGATAATCTGTACTGAGATCAAATTCTACTCCGTATAAATAAGGTCTAAAGTACTGAGTGCCCCAGACTATAGCTAAGAGCTCTTTTTCGATGGTTGAATAATTTTTTTCATGGTCGTTAAGTGTTCTGGATGCATAACAGATTGGATGGCCATCTTGTGTTAAAACAGCCCCCAGTGCATAATTGTTAGCATCTGTTATTAATCTAAATTTTTTATTGAAATTTGGGTACCTTAATATAGGAGGGTTTATAAGAATGTATTTTAATTTCTGAAAAGCTACAATGAAATTGGGATCATTAACATTGACTTTTTCATTTTTCTTTAAAAATTTTGTCATTGGGAATGCAATTTTGGCATAATCCTTTATAAATTTCCGATAAAACCCAGTCATCCCGAGGAAAGACTTAATTTTCTTTTGAGTATTTGGAATTGTCAAATTTTGGATAATTTCAACTTTCTTTGGATTAGGTTTTACACCTTGAGGGGTGAGAATATGACCTAAAAACTCAGTTTGGCGCTGTAGAAAACTACATTTATCAATTTGTATTTTTAGTTTAGTTTCTCGGAGCCGATTGAAAATTTTTTTGAGGTTAAGTAAATGCTCATCTAAAGATGTGCTAAATATTAGAATATCGTCTAAATATACGACGCAAATTTTATTTATATAGTCTTTCAACACAGAATTCATGAGCCTTTGGAAGGTTGATGGTGCATTTTTCAACCCAAACGGCATTCTTATGAATTCATAGTGACCGAATGGAGTAGAAAAGGCGGTTTTCTCCCTATCTTCCGGCTTTACTAAAATTTGGTGGAAACCTTTTGCCAGGTCGAGCGTTGAAAAATACTGTGCTCTACCCAATTTATCGAGTATAGCTTCCATATGCGGAATAGGGAATTTGTCTGTTGTTGTAAACTCGTTGAGTTTTCTATAATCCACAACGAGTCTCCACTTTTTGATACCAGAATTGTAAATTTTTTTTTGGAACTATCCATAGAGGACTGTTGTAAGGAGAACTACTTTCGTGAATGATATTTTGAGAGAGCATCTCCTGTATTTGATTTTGGATTTCCTTTTCGTGAATTTGAGGGTATCTATATATTTTTGAATAAAGAGGTGTAGTAATAGTTGTTGGGATTACATTTTGTACTTCTTCTGTACAAGTTAAAATATCGCCATCTTTATAGAATAAGTCATTGTATTCGTTTAATAGTTTTTTTATTTTCAAGTATTCTTCTTTATTTAAATTACTTATATTTAATTCGTTGATATTTTGAAATTTGGTATCGTTAATAGTTTGGATACTGTTTATATGTATGATATGGAGATTCTTCATCAAAAAGGATTTTCTTTCCGAATATGTCAATATATTTTTTTCCTAGGTCTATTTTGGCTTTCAATGGAATAAGAAAATTTTGACCAATAATGGCATCATACTTTCTACCTGTAAAGTTAATTATTTTCCACGAAAGTGTACCAGGAATATTAAACTCTTTAGGCATTGTAGTTATTATGCCTTTTAATGTTGAGTTGATTCCATTTAATGTCCGGAACATGAAAGGCTTATTTAGTTGTGTTTCAAGAAATTCATTTGGGAATAGATTTGGTTTTATAATACTAGTTTCTGCGCCGGTATCAATCAAGCAAGCAACTCTCCTATTACCTATTGTGACCGTTATTAGGGGTAAAAGTCGTTTTGTGGGCCTAAAAGAAAATTTACTTCATTGTCTGCATTGTCTTCTAAGTTTCCTATATCCATGGGTATGGGACTATTTCTATATTGTTTAGACTGAGGGTTACCGGCATATTTGCTTTGAACGTTGTTGGTTTGATAATTATTTGAAGATTTCTTATTAAAATGTTGTTTATTATTAAAGTTCCTACCAGTTTCTTTCTTTTCACTATGGCTGTTTGTGTTGTTTTGTGCATTAGTTATTTTTTTTTTATTTAAATTCTATAGCCCTTTTATCATACAGTAATTTTAATTGAGAAAATCGTCTATAAAGTGAATCCAGTGTTGGTTTTTCGTCTATAATGCAAGATCTAAATTGTCCGTCTATTTTACTATTAAGATTTCCGTTAAATCTCTGTCAACGTTTTGTGGAGAGTACAAATCAGGTTTTGATTCGTCGTACAGATAAGTGTCATTAAGTTTATACTTAGATTCTATAAATATTTTAAACAATTCATTTAAATTACTTATCTTTATACCTCTACAATAATTAATTACCGAAGAGTAAGATGTTTTTGGTCCCAAATCCTTTATTAGTTGTGTTTTGATGTCTTCCCAGCTGGCGTTGTCTGCTAAAAGGTTAATTGAATCTGCCACCTTTCCAAAGAATTTTTGGTTTTTTATAATTTGTATTCCAAAATTTTGAAGTTCATAGTTATTGCCACATAATGCAATCAGATTTTCGACGGTTTTAATAAAAGAGGATAGGTTGTTTTTTGTACCAAATGGTTTTATTTGGTTAAATTGATTTATTATTTGATTGACATCCAAGCCAAATGTTGTGTTGTATTGTGACTGAGACTGTGACTGATATTGTTGTTGATGCTGTTGTAAAATAGCTTCGGCATGTTGCATTTTCATGTCATACTCCGTTTTCTGTTGCTGCATAATTTGCAAGTGAGTTTCTATTTGGTTTTGGAGGGCAGCATTTTGTTGTTGCTGCTCTTTTATTGTGGTATCCTGTTTTAGGATGAGACATTCTAATTGTTCTATCCTTTGCTGTATCACTTCAGGATTCATTTTAATTTTTTTTTTTTTTTTTATTGTTTTAATTATTATTTATTAACTGGGAAATATATTTTTACTTAATTATTAATTTTTATTTTAAATAAAAGAGTTTCTTCCGTTTTGCTTATAAGTTTTTATGTTCTTTGGAACACTTTTTATATTTATGGTTCGATTTAATTTTATCTTTAGATAAAATCACCGCGACTGCGCCACTTACAAAATTAAACAACTTCAATTGTTTATGCTTATTTAATAACTAAAATTTTTATTTCAAAAATTTTCAAACTTAAAGATATGAATTGTCGCTATTCTTCAATTCAGTGTAACTTAAAACTAAGCTTAAAATTAAGAGTCAGCAGTCTGGCAGTTATGGAATTGTGGTTGTACACAAAAACAAAACTATCAGATTGCAGTGGAGTACAAAATATGTTTACATGTTTTATATATGTATGTATGTATTCAAATATTTATATGTATATATAAGTAGTAGTTATATGTAACTTATGTATGTATGTATATTCAATTATATACATATAAGCAGTAATTATATGTAACTCGCGCGATAGCCCTAGGTTGGCGGGGTATCTCCGAGGCAGATACCACGTCGAACCTAGCCCCTTCCCATGGACTGCCCATACGAGCTATCGCCAGCTTTAACAGCTTGACTGATCTCTCGTCTGCACAGGCCATGAGTTTGACTTTCCCGCGTAGCCATCCAACCTCCCTGCATCTGGGATAGTCTCCTGGGTTGTCTTCCACGACTTTCCCTAGGACTCCCATCAACACCCTTCTGACTACAATCCAGTTCGACTGAGTTATAGCGTAGTCGGCGTCACCACGATCAATTACAGCAATGGCAAGGTTATCCTTAGCCACTTCGCTGTAAGATCTATCCTTAGACAGATTGGGTCTTGGACGCTTACTGGCGGGCTGCTGGCCTAGCAGTTTGGCCTCCTCCTCTGAACGTTGCCGTTTAGGCCCGTCCGAAGACGTGAGGGGAGGTGATTTCTGCTGGTCGGCTAGAATTGTTTTGTTTTGTTTTGTTTTAGCGTTCGCAGTTCCCAGGATTGCAGTGCCAGGATCCACTCGGTGCGTGGCTTGGGAACCAGAAATCTTGTTCGCAGTTTCTTCACCAGCGATCTTATCACTTTTTAGGGAACCAGTTCCAGCACCTGGGCTGAACCTCGTGGTGCTTTTGCTGGCATGGAGATATGGCGTTCGGGTAGCTGAGTGTATACTCTTGCTGCCCTTATCCATAATTGGCACTTGGGACACTGTAGCAGAGCTTTTATTGCTAGCAGTTCCCGAAGAAGGGTTCTTAGCCGTGAAGGCTCGGGCTTTGGCAGCTTTAGAGGTACTTGGTTTGAAGTCCAGAGGTACCTCGCTGCTTTTCTTATTGGTCTTTTCTGACACAATAATGTTTTTGCAACTGGAAGAAGGTTCAGGTTTCCCCAAACCTCCACTTGCATTTGGTTTGGTACCAGTCGTCCGTCTTGCAGTCTGGCCTGGTTCCACCACCACACTGCTATTTTCCGTCATTGTCCGCTTACCACTGTCCTCGCGTATCGTAGTAGCTGTCTGTCCTGGTCCGTCCGTTTTATTTGAGTTTTTGTTTTTGTTGAAATTCATTTTTGGTCCCACGAGTGTAGGGGAAGGGAGTCCACCACGTCATAGCCCCCAGTAACGTGGAGGGGGCAGTTTGTCTACTTGTTGAGGTGCCCAGGTATCAGCAAGGCTCGGTTATAATACAGTCTTATACCCCTGGCTGCAAAAATCCGATAGGCACAGGTCGCTTGACACCTCGGTTTAGGGGTTTGGATAACCTTTGTTATACAGCCCTCTCAGTCAGGTGCACAAGATCCATTGCCTCGAGAGGTTCTACCAAAACTCGAAGGAGCTCCGGATCAAGGACACTCTGAAAGGTTCATACTTAAGCCTCCACACCACGTCAAGGTAGTTATCCCGGTGGTGGCTCCCTGCAGTTTCATCACTTAATTTTATCGCGTCATTTATTCTACATACAAGGTTGTTTATATCTTCACACAATCTCTTAATACTACTCACCAAATTCACTTTTTATTAACCCTTCAAGGAGGCCCAGTCTTCCGGTCGATCCCTTTTTATCACGTCCAGGGCTGCACCGTCCAACGTCCTCAGGATGCAAAGCACTCTATCATCTAGCGCCATCCTGGCTATATTCGGCAACATACTCTTAATGCCGGTTACGTACAGACCAAGTCTATCTTTTTGTCCAGTAAACGTGTGCACAAGCTTTAAGTTTTGCATTATAAAACTTCTCTACTGTTCATATTAAGATTTTCTAAGGCTTCCAAAATCTCTTCCACTCACACTCACTGCTGACAGTTGTTATCTTTGTTCTTTATTATTAATTATTTTAATCACAATTTTAATGCTACTTTACACCATCATTTGTTTTATTTAATTTTTTGGTAAGTTCTGCGTTTGTGACAGATAAAAGTTTTATTTTCTGGTAAGTATTTATTCCATACTTTTATTAAATTAAATTAAGTTCTGCGTTTAGTTGTGACAAATAAAAGTTTTATTTTCTGGTAAGTATTTATTTCATACTTTTACTAAATTAAATTAAGTTCTGCGTTTAGTTGTGACAGATAAAAGTTAAATTATCTGGTAAGTATTTATTTTATACTTTTATTAAATTAAATTAGTCGTTTAATTAACTTTTGGGGTTTTTCTTTTTTTATTATGCGTGATTCTTTTTTAAGAAATCTTTTCATGAATCCTACCGGCTGCACCAATAATAATCTTGTGATTTATTAATTAAAACAAAACTATATTTTGTTCCGTTTTTGGAACTTCTTCTTTATTGAATCTTCTTAAAACTGACTAAACTTAAAACTAAAACTTGAGTATTCAAAACTCACACAAAGGAAAAAGAAATATAAATAAATAGAACCAATAAAAATAATTGCTTCGTAGGCATGAATATTTCACTTGACTCTGCTTAATCGAAAAGAAGTTTCATATTTCAAATAATAACATTTAGTTTTCAATTGACTCTGCTCAATCGAAAAGAAGTTTCATATTTCAAATAATAAATATTTAGCCATGGAATATTATGGGAAGGAGAAAAGTTGAGTATGTCACTTGCACATACCGACTTACATAAATTAATATGTCAAGGTAAGTTCTATTAATTGTCAATACATGGTATTTGTATTTAATTGGGTGTTTCAAAGCTCCCTGTTCAACAACAACGAAACCGAAATCATCATGTATGCTATTTATCTCGATCATCTGACCACTGACTGTAATATTTGTTGAAAGAATCATCCACAAAATTGGGACCCACTGCTTCCAATTTTTGTTTTCAATAACATTTTCCAGCAAAAAAGTTTCCTACTAGAATGCAAAAAAGTGTATGTACTCTCCACTCGTAAGTACTTACAATTTGACTGAATAACCCATTATTTTTGTTTGAGAAGTTAAAAAAGTATGCGGTACCCTATACTTTTTGCCTACAAATATGCGAAAGTTAATAGATTACGACAGAGCCGATAGTCTTAGCAGCTAGTGCTCCTTGAATTTTTTATATTAGATTTGTAATTTATTATAAATTTAATAAAGAATAATAATAATAATAGATTACTGATTGCCTAAGAGCATTCAAAGTTTAATGGGTTATTTTTTGCTTACAAATGCAAAATTTTTTAGGTTATTTTTTCCTAAAATTATTCAAAAGTTAATTTGCAATTTTTTCTAATAAAAATAAATAGAATTTTGTAACAAAATTATAAAACTTGTTTGTACCTTTTTTGGGATTGCTAAAAATCATAATTTTACGAAGAAAATATGTACAAGTTATATTTTTTATTATTAAGAATTTGTCTTTTTATTCATTTAATAAAATAAGTTATTTTTTATGATTAAAAATTTGTCTTTTTATTCATTTAATTAAATAATAGATTAGCACATAATAACTTCTTTATTCCACCACCTGTGACTCAAGAGTCACCTGTCTCAAAAATATTCTTATTTATTTCTACTAGCAGCAAACATGATTTTTTGTTACTCAGCAGTAATAATAAAAAAATAAAACAAAAGTTATTTAAATGCGATTCAACAGTTTTACTTTGCGCGTGCAAAGTAACTTGATATTTTAAATTTATAATAAAAATAATTTTTTGCAACAATCTTGCGGACAGACTATGTCAGCAAAACAGTTTATTTTTCGTTGATATTTGAGGAGGTTCAATGAACGTGTGAAAATACAAAAACTTAAATAATGCTGTCGCCTTAACTCCCCCTTTCGTTAGTGGGATCGTCCCGATACTAAATTAATAGGAAGATCATTTATACTGCGAAATTCGCATCTTTGTTCAGGAGAGCCAGACGGTTCTTCAGGATTTTGGATTACCGGCGGTTTGCTTTCTTTGATTATATTTGTGACCGTCAAACTACTTTTGGATTTGGAAAACGTTAATACAATCATAAGACCCAAATTAAGTGAGAACATCACTTTTCCTTTGGTCGAAATTGAAGCTATCTGCTCGATATTATTTAAGTGCAGATCTTTCATTAATTCTAAAGAAAGCACTTCCTCTACACCTTCACTATTTCTTGTTGGTTGCAATAAAGCAGGAAGCGGTTTCCATTCGGATATCTCTTTTGAAATATATGTTCTATTGGCAATTGTAATATTATCATTATGGAATTGAAGTAAGTATGTCCCGCGCAATTCATTTGTTTCGTTATTGGATGTTCCGACAATACCTTCGAATTGGTTTAACAAAGTAGTTCCCGGATATAATTCTTGTACCGAATTTACATGCTGATTATTTATAATAACGCAATCATGCTTCCTACTTGATAAAAGCGAGGGAATACAATTTGTTTTGGTTATATCTATTAATTGTTCTTCGCTGCAAATACATAACTTATTATATTCTTTACAATTTTCTCTTAATTCATAAATTTCTTTATTACATCTTATTATATTTTCGGTATTAATTTTTACAATTCTGTTTCCCTTTTTTATTGGTTTAATTAGTATTTTTTCACAAATCTTACTATCTATTGCAGGAAGATTTATTATGTAAATGATAGTTCTATAATTTGTTGCCAATCTTACTGTTGCAAAACTTAACGCTTGTTCGAGATCAGTATAAGGGAATTTTTCCTGATCTAAAAACTGTTTAACCTCACTAATCTCCTTTTCGGACAAAATAAAAGAATTTATAACTCCTACCTTTGACCACTGCAAGGCATACTGTACGTTAACAATCTCTTCTCTCAACAACCTTAGTTTATTGGTTATTGTTTCTTCCTTTATTCTTCTAACTTCTTCTAAGGATTGGATGGTCTTAATAATGTGGTTCGTAGAACTCGTTAACAAATTGACTCTTTCCAAAACTTCTCTATTTATTATCCTCTGTCTTTCATTATTTTCCAACAGTCCTTCCATCTTCTGTACTACTATTTGATGGTCATCATGATCTGGAGTACCAGCAATCCATTTCCAAGCTGTACCCAGGAAATTTATGGATCGTGTTTTCCGTGGCCTAATAATTTCGAGGTGTTCTTTCATTTGCTTGACATCATGAAGGAAAAATGGCAATAAGGTGCTATTTCTAAGTACTTTGTTTTGGATTTCCGATTCTATTTCTTGAATTATTGACTCATACTGCGTCAAATTTAGAACATGTATTAATTTGAAGTTTCCATTTTGCAAGCGGGCTTGTCCTAAATGTATAGGAACAAGTTGGGAATTTGAATAATCCAATATCTGCACCTCAGATTGGCAGACATCAAGAATTGTGAATAGTAATAAAATTTTGAGTGACATTTCCTGCAGAAAAGAGAAATATTCATGATTTTATATTCTCCTTATGTATAATCCTATTCCTACTAAATATTTTTACTTTATTTCCTAAATCTTCACTAATTTTTTGTTTTTTGTACCTATCATCTAATTTATTTCTTTTACCAATAAGTTTTTCATAAACCTCTTGATTTGGCTTATACGTTTTTATTTCAGTAGGTTTATTTCTATTTATCATCTTCATTTGTGCTTGACGAAGTTTATCTCGTACATCGTCATGTCGGATTTTGTTGTGAAATATATCGTATGGTTTCTTATTCGTTACTGAATGAACGGTTAAATTATACTGCTGAGCAGCTCTGTAAAATGTTTCCTTAATATCAATTATATGGAATTCCTCCTTAATGCAACGAGCGATTTCAACCAGAGTTGAGTGTACCCTTTCCACTTGACCATTAGTCGAGCTATGGCGTGGGTCACAGTAATACAATTCAACTTGTAATCTTTGCATTAATGATTTAAATTGTGGAGTTGTAAAACCTGGTTCATTATCGAGAGTAAGTTTTTTCGCGTTTGGAAAGCTTTGTAAAATTTCTTGGACTTTTTCCCCAAGATTCAATTTATCTTCTATATGTTTTATTACTAAAAATTTTGAATAAGCGTCTACGCAGGTTATAAACTTATGATTTTGTGCGTAAAAAATATCAATATGAAGGAACTCCCCCTCATTATTGGGGATTGGAGCCTCTCCAATTGGAAGTTTAGCAGGTTTCCTATCATATTTGGCTTTGTTGCATATATTGCAATGTCTGATATATTGTTTAATACTATTTAACATTTTTGGCCAGTAGTATTGTTGAAATATTTGCTTATGATTTTCTTTACAGTTTCTATGAGCACGAACATGAGTTTGCTCTACTATGGCTGTTTGATCATCTGGGTTAGTAATATCAATCGCAAATATCTTAGTATGAACAAATTTGTTTTTAAATACATTTTTTATTGTCTCCTTAAACTCGTAGAGGTCTTCTGCGGTGCAATGAATTGCTGTAACAAGGTTAGGCTTAAGGAGTTTCAATAATATGTTTTTCAAATTTTCCCTCGTATCGAACTCTATTATGTGGCGAATTCTACCGAAGGTTGTCAGGGATTCATGTTTTGTGAAATTAGTTTTATAAAGCAAAATTTGTTGTTTAAACTCGTTAAGGGGTTTATTGATTTCAGGGATACTAAAACTGTCGCTGCTTTCAATAGAATGTTGGGTACTTTGTAGTGACTCATCATCGGGAATATTATTCAAGACCTGTCTAGAAAGTGCGTCAGCTACGACGTTGGTAGCACCAGGCTTATACACAAATTTAGGAGCGTACTCCTCAATAAAAGACATCCATCTTTTAATTTTCGCGTTGGGATTTTTAGTTGAAATGGCATATGTAAGTGGTTGGTGATCGGTGTGAATTTCCAAATCTGTCACACCGTATAAATAATTTCGAAGGGTTTTTATTGCCCAAACTATGGCATATAACTCCTTTTCGTTCGTGGCGTAGTTACGTTCAGTTGAATTGAGAGTTTTTGATATGAATATAATTGGTTTTTTCTCTTGTGTCAGTACAGCACCAATAGCTGCATTTGACGCATCGGTCGTTAGAATAAATTTTTTCTGGTAATCTGGTTGGGTTAGTTCGACTTGACCAGCCAAAAGATCCTTTAATTTAATAAATGCTGAGACACCCTCAGTATCGAGTTCAATTTTAACTTTTTTTGAAGCGTTAGTAGACACTGTACCGTTTTCTCCGGCAAGAAATCTAGTCAAAGGTTTTGCCACATTGGCATAATTACAAATAAATTTACGGTAATAACCCGTAAGACCAAGGAAACTTCTAAGCTGCCTTAGAGTTTTTGGTTGTGGGTAATTTTTGATTGTTTCGATCTTATTTGGATCTGTTTTTATTACTCCATGTGCTATTACATACCCCAGGAATTCCACTTCTTCCTCAAAAAATTTTGACTTTTCCAAGGATATTTTCATATTTGCTTCTCTTAGCGTATTGATCACTATATCCAAATGTTTTATATGCTCTTGTAAGTCTTTTGAGTATACTATAATGTCATCTATATAAACATGGCAGAACCTACCAATGTACTTTCTCAAAATATCGTCCATTGCGTTTTGAAAAATGCTTGGTGCATTCCTCAAACCGAATGGCATTCGAATAAACTCATATTTTCCGTTATTGACGGAAAACGCGGTTTTTCCCACATCGTCCTCTTTCATCAGAATTTGATGAAAACCAGATTCAAGATCAATGGTCGAAAAAAATTTTGCTTTACCCAAGTTGGACAATATAACATTACAGTCTGGTATAGGGTATTTATATGCTATTGTTTTCTCATTTAATTTTTTGTAATCAATGACCAAACGGAGTTTTTGTGTCCCGTCGTCATTCAATCCTTTCTTTGGGACTACCCATACTGGTGAATTATAAGGGCCCCTGCTCTCGCGAATGATGTCCGCTTTTAATAATTTTTCTATTTCACTGTTAACAAATGAGTTTGCGGATAGCGGATATGGATATTGTTTACTCCATACCGCATCATTATCTATGGTTTTAATTTCCGCCCTAATATCTGTTCTAAAAGGCAGATTTAAATTAATATTAGAGTGTAATCTAGTAATTTCTTCTTGTATATTTTTGCGAAGTCTTTCCAAGGTTTTCGATTTATGATCAACATTTTTAGTTGAAACACTTTTATTAGTACCTTCCGGATATTCTTCATTAACAATTTTATTCAAGACATTTTCTCCAACGTCTTTCAGATCATTTTCATTAGCCTTTTTATCTGGAGTATTTTTACCGGCATTAAATGTTTCCTTTCTAAAATTCAAAAATTTTTCGCAATATCTTCCACAAGTTATTGTCCCTTGCTTGAAGTCTAATATTGCATTTGTTTTCCTTAAAAAATTATAACCTATAAGCACATCTGTATCAAGTCCTTGGATTTCGTAAAACATTTGTTTTATTCCAAATATGCTTGCTTCATAATAATGTGTAATGAGAGTATAGCCGTTAATAGTTTTTACTCTCTTCTTAACAACTAAATCCCTTCTGTTCGCAAGAACTCCAGGTTTGCAGTAGCTGCTCGTTGCGCCACTGTCAATCAAAATTGTGAGTTTTCTTCCGTCCTTTGCGGTCCTGATAATGCAGGGAAGGTCGGATCTATGTCTAAAAAAGCGTCTTCATTGAGATTATTTATTCTTTGAGCCTTTTGATTAGGCTGATACATCGTTTGAGAATGTGGACGTTTGTTACCCTGTTGAAAATTGTTAGCCCGATTTTGTGATCCAAAATGGTTATAAAAATAATTTGGCCTGTGATTGTTATATCCATTTTGTGCAGGTTTAACACTAGCCGAAGTTCCTAACTCCATTGGTTCAGGTTTAGGTTCTGGTTGCCGTATCTCGCGATAGTTAACTTGAGGGTTAATTTGATTTCGTCGTGGAAAACGTAAGGAATTTGTGGGCTTTTGGTGACTATTATTCTGATGTGTTGCCCTAATGAACTGAGAAGCGAAATTTGCACGAATATTATTTGATTCTAGCTCTTGGGCTTTTGCTAATGCATTTGGTAAGTCGTTCGGTGATAATGAGAACAATATGTTAGCTAACGGAGCATTTAGTCCAGTGATAAACACTCTTAAGGCATATTGCCTATTTCTTATATTAAGTTCCCTAGTTAAGTCTGATTCTGAACCATGAGTCATTATGGTCTTGTTAATGAGAGAAGTAAGTTTCTTATTTACCTCATTATAATACTCAATAATGGACAGAGAACCCTGTCTCATAATACTCATTTCCTGTTCAATTATATGTAGTGGCCGTTTATCGGCATAAGCGAAATCTAATCTACTTATAATTGCATCGAAGTTCAGGACTGTTCCGTGAGTAGTAAGAATATCGTTTGCATCTTCGACTATTTTATTTCTTAAAATAGTTAGTGCTGCGAAATATTTTCTACTACCTTTCTTATATAATTGCATAGAATTATTTGCGGCTTCCCGCCAACTTACATAGGAGTTTTTGCCATCAAAATTGGGTAAAGATTTTATGACATCTAGGGCTTCAGCGCAATGAATATTTTCATCTATGGTCTGTGTTCGATACTCTACTATCGTATTTACGCTAACTAACTGTGATAATTGCTGGCTTAATCTATCTATAGTCTCCTGTAATGGAGCGGTCTGTAAACGAATTAATTCCGAAATTTGAGCTGGAGTGGTCATGGTGGAATCTGAAGCACTAAGAGCCTGAAAAGAACCTGTCAAATCTTCTAAAGAAATACTGAACTTCTCTTCTCCTGGCAAATAGCCTATTTCGTCTTCCAATTCCTTTATACGATCCAGCGTTTATAAACTTTATATCTCTTTTAATTTTATTAAGATTGCAACTAAACTATAACAAACTTCTCACTTAAATTTCTATCATATACAAGGAGCAGATATTTTTCTTATATTAATTGACATGAAAAATTTAAAATAACTTACATAAAAATAAATTATTGGTAGAAACCCTGTTGTCTTCTTCAGTTGTAAACTTGATGTAGATTATTGTTGTCTTTTAAAGCTGATGCGAAATCCTTGTTGTTTTTTTTTATTGGTAGAAACCTTGTTGTCTTCTTCAGTTGTAAACTTGATGTAGATTATTGTTGTCCTTTAAAGCTGATGCTGATTTTTGTGGTTTTGTAAAGCTGATTTCTGTTGTCCTGTGAAGTTGACACTTGTTGTCTTTTAAAGCTGTCCCAGATTCACAATCGTTCTGGGGTGTTGTTGCCTCGGAATGGGCAATTTTCCTTTCAATAATTACAAATGTTAATTTTTTGTTCACTTTGCCTTTATTTTCTACAACGTTTAAAAAATTTTTGCTAGTTTTTTGCAAATCAACTAGATGATTTTATTTTGGCAGTTTGGCACTTTCACTTTAATACAGTTATTTATTTTTCACTTTCACTTAAAAAATTTTTCTCCTTTCATTGAAGGATACTTTTTATTTTTTTCTCCTTTTTAAGGATACTTTTAATGTTTTATTTTTTCTCCTTTCTTAAGGATACTTATTTTTACTATATTATTTTTGATCGCTCGCACCGAATCCTTACTTGTCTTTTTTAGGATATTATACGGTGGACGATCCCGGTTGAGCCCCCAGTTATATTTTTTATTATTAAGAATTTGTCTTTTTATTCATTTAATAAAATAAGTTATTTTTTATGATTAAAAATTTGTCTTTTTATTCATTTAATTAAATAATAGATTAGCACATAATAACTTCTTTATTCCACCACCTGTGACTCAAGAGTCACCTGTCTTAAAAATATTCTTATTTATTTCTACTAGCAGCAAACATGATTTTTTGTTACTCAGCAGTAATAATAAAAAAATAAAACAAAAGTTATTTAAATGCGATTCAACAGTTTTACTTTGCGCGTGCAAAGTAACTTGATATTTTAAATTTATAATAAAAATAATTTTTTGCAACAATCTTGCGGACAGACTATGTCAGCAAAACAGTTTATTTTTCGTTGATATTTGAGGAGGTTCAATGAACGTGTGAAAATACAAAAACTTAAATAATGCTGTCGCCTTAACTTACATACATACATATGTATATTGAAGGACATGCGAAAATAATTAAATTTTGTTATAAACATTATAGTAAACTAAAGTTATTTTATTGTTTTCGAAGCTAATTTTCACGATCAATAAATTTTTCTCTAGATATATTTCATTATTAACTGGAAAGTACTACAATAAGTACTTTCACGTATAAATAAGTTGTTATTTTATTCATTACAGGACAGTCATAATTAGATAAATAAGTACCACCCATTACTTTGTAAGCCATTAAAAGAGTACTACCTATTACAAAATCTTGAAAAATTTTTGCTGGGTTAATTCAAGTATTTTAAGAATTTTCTTTAAAATCAGACCATATTTCATACAACGTTGAAGATTGCGATAATGTATTATATAATTGATTTTATCGTTTAAATCTGTTAATAACTTTCTTTGTTTCATGCTTTCAAGTTTCTTGTTTTTGCACAAAATGGCAAGTCACTATGTGGAATAATCAAACTAAGCATTGAATATTTAAAGAACACTGCTTTATTTTCTTTAATTTAGTCTCCTCATATTCTAAAATTTTAAACCTAAACTAATTTTAAACAAAGAGTAAAATGAGATAAAAATTTAAGTGATTATAATGAATATTTTCACAAAA
>CAKZFG010000088.1:0-37000 GCA_936439885.1 Nowickia ferox
CATTAAATGTTTAATGCCACAAAATAATTATTAAATTCTTGTAACATTTAGATTCTGTTCTCATTGTGCATCCTAGATCTTGAAACGTGCTTTGGCTTGGATCTTAGTTTTTAAGGTATTAGACAAAATTTTACCATAATGCTTTCTCCGAATACAGCAAACTTCATAAATGGACCCAGAATTCTTGGGGCATAAAATCTATGGATAACTTTTTGGAGCATGGGCTCGATAGGTGTAACTGTTTGCAAAACTTCAATTCGTCCCATTGTTTGAGACTTCATGTGCAATTGAACATATGATGGACCAATCTGCAATGAAAAAGATATTAACATACATATTAACGACGCATCGTAACGAATGTTAAATCTAAATAGTAAATTTCAATTTTAGAGACTTTCGTCTGTGTATAGACCAAAATAAATAAATAAATATAAACATATTCATGAATACATAACACTCGTTGGCCAGCACTGGCTAGACTAGACTATTATATATATATATATATATATATATATATATATATATATATATATATATATATATATATATATATATATATATATATATATATATATATATATATATATATATATATGAAATTCAATATTTTATTGTACTATTACTCTTGCTATTGTACATATATATGCTTAATTTTTAAAAATTATTACATAGAACTATTGGGCATTAATCGATCACTTTAAAAATTAAAAAAATTTATAAAATTTATGTATGTATATCATCTTATACATACAGCTATAAGGTTTTAATGTATGCAACCTTTTTACAAGAAAATTCTTCCAAAATCGAATATATGTGATATATATATATATATATATATATATATATATATATATATGCAGAGAGTATGTTTTGACGCCTGAAAAAAACTTAAAATTTTTTAATGAAAGAATGCAAAATGATAATAAATAAATGCATATATACTGATATTTTTTTAAAATCTCCAACAAAATCGTCACAAAATCATTTATATAACGTATCATATATTCTACCGCCTTTTGTAGATATATTGTAGATTTTGGCTACCGGTGGTCAGAGTATTTGCAACTTATATAAAAATAATTGTTGCCAGATGTTCTATTAATTTTTAACTTTTCTTTTGCCGCCGTCAAGTTTTTATTAATTGACATCGTAGTTTAATTCGTTATAGCGAAAACAAACAATAACAAATTAGGATGGAGAAGAAATTATGTGTCAGCAACAAAAATAATATTAATACGTAAATTTATAAGCGATTAACCATATAAGTATTTTAAACTTGTAAATAGACAAATCCTTGTGTTGCAAAAATAATTAATTTCTCAAAACAAATACAACACATACGTATGTACTTGCAAAATATTTTAGTTTTGCGAGATTTTGTTTGATGTTGATATTTTTGATCAATAATAGAGCTTATTTGATAACATTTTGATAATCTTTGATTTATGGATTTCTCTAAAGAGTGGATGTGCTTAACAATTACATACACACATATCGATGGCCACAAGTAGAAAGGGCCTAACTCGTGTTGTCACGAAATTAAGTTTTTCAGTGATTCCAATACATTTCACGCAAATGCAGTATGTTAAATCAGTTGTACAAAGCAGTGGTACTGTTTTATAATGTTTGTGCCCTCTCCTGTAATGTTAGAGCTAGGGCCTTCCTACTTGTGGCCAACGATATGTATGCATGAATAAAGCTAATGTTTTTCGAAAAATATTTTGCAATATAAGAAACGTACGAGTTGTGAAATTAATGTAAGAACACAAGAATGATTTTGAATTATTTGCAGGGAACTAAAAAATTAAACTAAAAGATAAGTTCTACATGTACAAGCAATACGCCAAGATAATAGTTTTGATATGGACTACCTTAAGATGCATTAATTTTCATTTGTTTGTCAGTTAGAAGAAGACAAGTAAAAATGCTCGTCTGTTTATATTGAAAACAAGAAAAAAGCGCTTAAATTTATTTTTGTTTTCAATATAAATACACAGACGAGAATTTTTAGTTGCTTCTATGAATTTTCAGTAACCTGTAGTTTCCACTACGCAAGCAAGCTATTTTTCTAAAAAAAAATGTTATAGGAATCGCTCAAGAATTTGAGTCCTTTCTTCTAGACAAGTCGCTAAGTTGTATTGTAGAAACTACACGTACATAAGTCTAATTAAAAAACTAAACTTTACCGATTATTGTCTGAGCTTTATACATTCCTCAGAAAAATTACGTTTTGAGTTTTGTTTTTTATTAAATTAAAAAATAAGTTATTTTTTAATATTACTTTTTATTTAAAAATAGCAGTTACGTTTTAATTTTGTATGCTTAAAAAAGGTAATTTTCAAACTGAATAAAAGATTAATAAAAGCTTTTGCATTAAGTCTGGTGATAAATTATATGATAAAAGTATGAAAAAATTGTTCACGTTTAATATACATATGTACATACGAGTACATACATTTCACTTTTGATATTAACCAGCCTGTGGAATAAGGGACAACCGATGTAATTTTTTATTTTTTCTCGATACAAAAACAAGTTACAGAAACGGCACAAAGGTGTTCTGACAAACGAAGGCACTAGAAATTTGGAGTTATCAAACTGCTTTTATATTCTGAAACTATCTAGTCTGTTATTTAAACTTCACCTAAATACAAAATGGTATGCACAATTTAAATTTAAGCCCTGATTGCCGAATCACGTCACCAAAGTAGTATTTACGAGTATATATGTACATGCGTATGTGTGTATGTATGTATGTGAAAACAAAAACTAAATTTAAAAACATTTGAAATTGTTTTGTGTTTTTCATATAAATTATTGACCGAAGAAAAATAAACAAATTTAGAATTTTTATGAAAAACCAATTCACCTTTTCAAAATGTGTTTTTGGTTTCATGATTGGTCGGTCACGTGAAATAGAAAATTAGAACCTTATTTTTTTAAATTTGCTTTGAGTTTGTAAATTTTTTTATCAATTGTTGCTATAAAATTGTTGTACTTGAACAATGTGAAATGTTACAGAAATTTTAACTTCAAGTTTATTCAATATATCATATACGATAATTTTCCTTCAGATATGATATTTGAGACTTTATATATGTATGTATGTATAAGAAAAACTAAAAAACCCTGAAAATGTTTTTATTGGAGCAGTTAGTATTATAAAACTTACGATTTCAAACCGAATCGATTTACAGGACATGGGCGTATGTTTTAATAGATCGAACATACATACATACATACATAGCTTTGTAAGTTTTTCAACAATGATTTGAAAACGATGAACATTTCAAAACATATTTAAAAAAAAAGTACAAATTGTGCCAGAAAATTTAAACAAATAAAATCTTCAACGGACTATAAGGAACTTCTTAATAAGCTTAATTACGAGTGTCGTATTTCCACCTTCGACTACGAAAATTTTGTACTAAATTAAAGAAAAATGTTGAAATGTCTTTAATCCAAGTCGAAATACGACGCTCGTAATTAGAACCATTATTTTTATTTTCGTTTAGTAGTGGTATTCACATTACAGCCAAATTGTGCAAAGAATTTCTATGAAAACTACTCAGTTTTCCTGCTGATTTTCTAGACAAGTATAATCTGGATAATACATCTCAGATTTATAAAAATAAATGAGTATTATCGTGGTTGGCATATATCGACTTTGACTGAAAAATTTCTTCTTGATCAAAGAAAAAATTTGCCCTGTTCTTTAATCTATTACGTCGTACTCGAAGTCGAAAAATGCCAACCAGTATAAGGGGGAATATTTCGGATTTTCTAACGATTGTTAAAATGGTTCTTATTCAGAATCTTAAGCCCCTATTCTCGTTCTAAGCTAAACTCAGTTTGGTTATTTAAGAGTCAACCCAACTTTTACTAAGCATTGCTATTCACAACTTTAATATCAGTTGAGTTCGCGGATGTCTTGTGCCATAACATTTTCAAACAAAAATTTGTATTCACAATACTAAAAGATAATTGGGCTGTGCTAAGGTTGGGTAGTTTTTCGGACGATCGAACTGAGTTAAATTAAGAACGATAATTATCATTTTTATTATTATAATATAATACATCTGTGCGTATGTTTGAATATCTTTTTTACGTCTGTAGATACATATGTATTTATCTGCATATTTTGCATTACACAATGTATGTAACGTATCGTGAATTTTGAATTCTCGTACTTACATGTTTGATTCACATGAACAACTTATTAAAAATGAATTATTAAGATCTATTGATAATTTTTGTTTAAACTTTTGTAAACCCAAATTGATTTGTATATAAGGCTTTCAGTATTTTTTATAAATCGTAGTTTTTATTTTCTTTTTAAGTACGTTCAATGCAATTTGATTAAAAAATAATATTTTATTAATATATTTCTTGACCCATTTGTTAAATATAAAAAATAATTAAAAATTTGGTCTTCTTTAATAAAAAATTGTAATTTTAATATTATTTTTATCATATTTTAATTACCGATATTAAAAATGAAATAATTGAAACACATATTGTTAGCTAAAATGCAAAACGGCGTAACTAAAATATAATTCAAAATCGAGTTTTTGATTGATAGACATGTCGTTTAAAGGCATTCATCATAATCAATTAAAAACTCGAATTTTTAGTCAGTTACGCCTTTTTGCATTTCAGATGACGATATGTTAATATGTATGTATGTACATATGTATACATATATTAATTCGTGAGAAGCTAACCATAGGTTCAGCAAAATTTTGAAAATATGTATTAAAATTAAATTTTTATATAAAAGACCTAAAACTTGAAAGATTTTAAAAATAATTGAAATTTTTTTGCTGGTGCTTAAGTGATGTTTATATGCATTTCATTGTTGCTTTAAAAAATCGTCAGTAGACTTCAACCACACATTTTAAACAATCACAAACCTCTTATCTTATGCACAAACTTCCAAAAACTATTTGAGAATTCACAAATAATGATATTTAAAGAAATTTATTATTTGACATCGCTTAACCACCAGCAAATAAATTTCAATTACAATATAATTATCACAATATGTCGAATAATAAATTTCTTGAATTTTAAAAATAATTTTAATATTCATATACTTTCCTACATACATACATACATGCATATGTACGTACATATCCCTCATTTACTCAAAGGCCATAACTCAAAAAAACCAGTTTGCAAGAAAACAAGTTTTCAATTTACACAAAATTTACTGCCAGTTCATAGAAGCGAAGGAAAATTGTCGCCTGTCTATTTATGTATATTGAAAACAAAAACAAAGCACTCAAAACTTGTTTTTGTTTTCAATGTAAGTAGCCAGACGAGAATTTTTACATGGCTTCTATGAATTGGCAGTTAATGATTAATGATGAAACAGAATAAAGTCTGCAACTTCAGGAAAATCGCTCCCAAAATAATAAAGCCCATAATAACATCGTCGGCAGTAACTTCAAATGCTCCCAAATTTTTGTTTTATTTTCCTTTGTGCTTATTTTTCTTTCTAGTTTTGTTTACAAAATGTATGAAATTTGTTGAAAGTATAGTAACATTTTTGAGAGAATGAGTACTTATATGTGAGAGCATAAGAAAAAACGCTCCCAAAATAAAATAGATTCTATCTCACGACTGCTTTCTGCGGCTGCTTTTTTGTGTCAATTTGTATGGAAAATGTATTTATGCCGGCAGAATCTATTTTATTTTGAGAGCGTTTTTCCTTATGCCATACTTTCAATAAATTTCATACATTTTGTAAACAAAACTACAAAGAAAAATAAGCACAAAAGAAAATAAAACAAAAATTAGAGAGAATTTGAAGTTACTGTCGACGAAGTTATTATGGGCTTTATTAATTTGGGAGCGATTTTCCTGAAGTTGCAAACTTTATTCTGTTTCATCATATAAAGTAAAAAGTGAGCTTTATTTTCTCTCAAGAGTTGAGTAATCAAGATATTTGTGTGAAATTTTTACACAACATGAAGAACAATATGCTTAATTCAGCATCATTACCTCTAAATTCCGTTTTTTGAGTTATGAAGTTATGTTAGTAAATGAACGATACGTACGTATGTATATAACTAAATACATACTTGTGCATACATATCGTCATGTGAGAACTTAAGTATCCAATATCCAATAGCAAAGTGAGGCGTATTGAACACTTAAGTTCTCTCATGACGATATATAAATGTACATGAGTATGTAGTGCAGTATTCTCTTTTTACAAATCGAGTTTTTATTTGATAAATTTTGTTCTTTTTCAATACAATTTAATTTAAAATATAAATATATTACATTGATTATATTGATTTTTTACCTTTTGTTGAATTTCGTGAATATTTTTTAATGTTATGTTTTCTTTTGTACAAAAAGTTAGTTTTAATTTTTGTTTGGCTTTAATTAATAATTACTGATATTAAAAAAATTATAATAACTAACATATGTATATGTATGTATGCTTATATAATTTCGTTTATTACAATTCAGTGAGTTCTTTTAATTGAGGGTGTATGAATATGAACTTTGCCTACTGTACATAGGTATGTTTGTACAGTATGCAAAGTTCTTGTTCGTACACCCTCAATAAAATAGAACACACTGCGTAATATCTTAAATTACTTATTTCTTGCAAGATTCTGTTTAAAAATGTTGTATTTAATAAAACAGCTAAATAAAAATATGTTACATTAAATTTTTTTAAAGAAAAACAAAGCTTACTAGCATTAAGTAAAAAAATCAGATTCGAAATTTATGCAATCATAAACCATTTTAATACTAAAACTGGTTTAATTTTTAGGATTATTTTGAAATTGAAATATTTTGACTTGTTTTTAGGGTTAAGCAATTGTCTATATGCATATAACCATAAAATCAAGCCAAATTTTCAAAAAAAAAGACTTTATGTCAAATAAGTAGTATAGGGTGAGTTCGTAAATGCATCACTGCTCTGCATCATACGTGCAAACTTTTATTTAAAATGCAATACAAGTTCGCTGGTAATTTGTTTTAGTAGTAATCATGTTTGTATAACATATTTGATAATTATTTGTGCGTTCTCTACTTCAGTGAACCAGCTTAGAACATTTAAATTTCAATTTGCAGCGCAGTGATGCATTTACGAACACACCCATACTTCGCTATTTTTGTGATTATTTTAGTGAACGAATGTAAATTTTGTTTCTTAAGGATATGTAGTGAATACCGCTGTTTTCTGAAAAATTATTGACCGAAATGTCATTTTGATTATTTGACTCTTTTTTTTATAAATTCATAAAAGAAAAATAAAAGTACTAGAGCTATTTATTTAATTACAATAGTTTTTCTTTTTTTTAAGTTCAGGGTGTACGAATATAATTTTTATATACTGCATGTACATACGCATTCGAATAATCAGCTTGATTACGGTTCGCGTGTTTTGACTACGCCTTGTACTATATTAAAGAAAATGTTGCGGTGAACTTTAATTTAGTACTAGTCGTAGTCGAAATACACCAACCTTACATAGAAAAGAAAATATTGTTGAATATTTTCCAATGAAGTGCTTGCTTAGAAAAAAATATATTTTTGATATTATAATTAAATTTACTGCTCTATCAAAAAAGTGTTACCAATAGACTCATAACACCATGAAAGGCTAAAAAATTACCTATTAATTATATGTAATTAATATAACTTTTGTTTAATGTGTGAAAATTGAGCAGTTTTTTAGAGTTTGCCACATTGAATTGAACAAATATTTTCAATTCAAATATTAAATTTTTTAATTGATTTTGATTTTCATATTAGAGGGGAAAAAATAAACTTTACTTTAAAAATTTGTTTATTTCATTCTCATTATGTGTTTTTTTGTTGTTGTATTTAAAAAAAGCAACGATCATTTTCATTAATACTTTGCACTTTCCGATTAGTTTTATTTTTTGATACAATAGACAAATTTTTCCATTTTTGGAAGTTTTATGTGCCATCTTTTTTTATGTCCACGTATGTATTTGAATATTATTGAATTTTTTAAATATTTCAATTATTATTTTAATTGAATCTTTAAAAATTTAGTTTATTTTTTAAGTTGAAACATTTCAATGAAATCTTTATAAAAAAAACCAATTAAATTTTTAGTAAATATTATATACATATTTGTAATTGGAAAAATCAAAAAATGCAATTAAAATGGTTAATATATATAATACATTTATACAATAATTGAATCTTGGTTTATTTAATTGAATCTTGTTTTTACTTTCTTCTGAGCAGTAAGAATGAATATAATATTTTTTGTTACAAGAAAGCTGTTTTATCAGATTTAAAATTAGTTTAAAATAGAATATATGTAATGTAAGATCCCACGAATACATGAATTGCTGAGGTTCTACGTGAACAATTGATTGCAGTTGGAAATTCCTATATTAGAGACAATTATACAATTGTGTTTTAGTATGATTTTGTATACAAATGTATATGTCATAAACTGTTAATATATTACCTTACTTGTATCGCCTCTGATTGTCTATCCACGACTTTATTTGCTCCGGTGTTCTATTTTTTAATACGGGATTGAGATGAGCATCATAGCATTGCTTTGCACTTGGTAACCTTTCCATTTTTTTTAAATCGCCAAAAATAGAATAAATCGCTTTTCTCTCCTCAACCGACCATTTATTCCGTCTAGTTTTTCCAAAAGGAGATGCTGGTATAGAAAATTATTTAATTTGTTTTAGTTCGATATACATATGTATGTATAAGATTATGGAAAATTTATTTTTGGTTTTCGTATTTTTTTTAAGTCATGAAAGCAACCTTTTTAACTGTTATTGAAACAATAATGTATCTTCTCTACTTCATTTTATATTAAACTGTTCGGAATTACCATAGAAATGTTGTTATACATACATACATATTTCTAACTACATTTCTATGACAATACCACAAGTTTTAATTTCCATTGATATACAGAACAGAACCGAATTATTCTTAGTGTTAAACAAAATATAATAACAGCCCATATGTGTAATACACTGACGTTATAAATATTTTTGCAAAAGATTAAAGAAAACGTATACAAATTTATTTTAATGTATTATAGAAAGGTCGAGTTCTCCTGAGACAACATATCTGAATGAAGTGCATTCATCTTCAACTTTCGCGCACTGAAAGGAAAATTATTCATTCAGAGAATAAAACGGTTTTATTATATGTTCTGCATTATGTTAATTAAACTTTTCATTAATACAATGTTTTTCAAAGCTGTGCCACAGAATACACAGAAGTGAAGAAAGTGACAGGTAAAAAGAAAGTGACAGGTAAAGCTCACGAATGGTCATCGCTAGAACCATCAAACATTTTGGGAGCTCTTATTCAAAAGGTCTAACTATAATTTGAGGGGGTAAAAACAATTTTCTATGAGTCGCCTCAATGTATAGATACAAAATACTTACTGCTTCGTTTTTTTTTGCTGCATAAGGGATCAATAGCTTCATTTTCTTTTTTTATATCAATCTGAACATCAAACTCGTCATTAATAATTTCTTCTTCATTCTCTTCTTCATCATCATCCCCTATCGCCGACATCAAAAGTTTAGATATGCATGTGATTTCTGCCACCGGAATTGAAACCCGATATATGCTCTTGTGGATGTCCTTATGGTGACCCATAAAGTTTGCCAGCCTGTCAACGGTCGCCTCTTCTATGTTTAACAAAGATGTGTAAGTCGCAATATGCTTTCTCAGTGTTGTTCCTCTCAAGCTCTCGGGGATTTCTGCTCCGCACTCAGCTGAAAATTGCTTCAATAAAGGACAAGCCCTATAGTACGGTTTCGCGAATTGCGACGTCACGTTCTTACAAAATATATATTCGTTTTTTTCTGCTATGCCTGCGTTACCTCTATGCTCAATAATTAAATCTATTGCCTTTGTACATAAAGGACTCAGAAGGACACTAACGGTTCTCCCCAGTTTGCCACGCAATGTCAAGCGGACGAACTGTTTTGCAAGTAATACGGAATCTTTTGACATACTTTTGAGCATGTCATCCTCCACACTTTTTGTTATTAGTTCTTTGTTGTTATAGTTCTGTACCGTAAGGCGTTCTATCTCTCCTGCGCGTCGTCTATTAAAGATTTGTATAAATATTAAGGAAGCTTTTACCAGTTCACACCAACTACTAACTTTAAAACCTTCTTGCAATTCATGAATTTCCTCAAACATTTTATTTTTAAGAAACGAATACAATTTTTTTATGTAATTTTTTGATGGTAAAACAACTTTTTTCCCCCTTTTTTGACTGCTTTGATCCTCCAATGCCTTCTTATTGATCGAAACTGGAATCTCCTCTTCCCATAAAAGTAAAAAATTTTCAAGATCTTTCTTTGCATCTTCTGACTGGCATTTTATAAATTCTGTTCTCTGTTTTGCGCCACATCGTTTTATTAAAGATGTCATTTGCTGCGCAACTGCAGGTGTCTTAAACCACAACAGATTGTCATCCCAATTTGCCACTTTTCGGACAGCTTTCACACATGTGTCAAACAAATTAGGTTTAAAAATATCTTTCAGTTGTTGGACATTGTCATTAAGTATTTTAATCTCGATCATAAATCGACCTAATAGTCTTAGGTGTGATCGGATCATGTCATGTTGATGAATTAGTGCATATTTCTCTGAAAGTTTATTGCCATATTTTATAATAAGTTCATCATATCGAATAGCTTTAGTTATGCTATCGTTTCTCAAGACTGGGAAAATCTTTGTTCGGAGCGTAATATTCGCTGCCTCATGAATATATTGTGTTAGCTTCCTGCCACATATAAAATTATCTCTGGAGTTCTTCTTATTTCCACATTTTTTTAAATGAATACGCAATGTCCTTTTAGAGAAAAATGCTTTGCAGTTCTTGCAGCAAACATATTCATCTGCGGTATTTTGCATTTTAGTTTGCTGTCGCCTGCTGACTATTAGGATGCCACTATTATGATGCTCAGATGTATTGTGAAGAAAATCACCTCGCTTTCTCAATTCATCTATTATTTGTATTCGGGGTTTTGATTTTGCTGGTAAATTTAATGCTTCTTTTACTTTTTTTTCTGATCGGTGCTTTGAAAAGAGATGTCTGGGCAATTGTGTCTGCAACGTTTTGCAAAAGACACAAAAATGTTTCTTCGATTGACGACTCCTATGCGGTACACTAATATCAGTCAATTTTAGAGGCTTCTCTATGAACTCCACGCTCGTGTTCTCTCCTACTGTTGTATCCTTAGTGCAGTTAAGACTTGTGACATCTGCTGTACTATCTGGAACATATTCTGAAGTTGTATCATTACAGAATGTAGAAAGGGGTGTATTCTCCATTGTATCAATCGAATGTTTTGAACAAGATGGTAAAACAGAGGTCAGAGAACTACATTGTTGAGGCGAAATAACTAGCGATGAACGAGTGGTTTTGCCGATTGATAATGTAATATTTTTTGATTTGGAATTGGCATCAGTTGAATTTTGTAAAGGTGTATATGTAACAAGCGCTTCGTCTGTTATTGAGAAAGCCGATGAGCTATAACTACAATTCTTTTCAGAAGAATCAAGTGTTAAAGGTGTATTTACAGCAAAATCATTCAATGTAACTTTGTTTATAGGTGAGCTGCAACTGATTTGTTGAAAATTTTCGGACGTTAAAACAGACTGATTTGCATTTTTGTCATTCGTTTGGAATACAACTTTTTCAGATATGCAAGTGGTTGCAGATAATGATGAGTTGGAAGTAACTTGAAAGTTGTGATCGGTAAATTCTCCAGAATACTGCTTTAAAGGTAATAAATAAAGCTCTTCTCCATCGGAATGGAGACTAGAAACGGAAGTTTTGGCAGAAAAATCATGTTTTGTCGGTGTATTTTCAAATATATCTTTTGCGATAATTGTTCTAGAAGAAGGTAATAACTGGTCGGAAAGTAACGGCAATGTATTTGATTGATTTTTTGGCATACCAGTTATTTGACTTAAAATGTTTTCAGGAATGCGATGGGCTTTAGGTAAAGTAGAGTTGGAAATAATTTGGAAGTTTTGGTTTCTGGTTTTCGCTGGGGATTGTTGATGCGAGGATATATCATGTGGTGGTATAACGGAATTTAATTTTGATTCTATGGCAAAGGAATCTTGGTTGATAGGTGAGTCAGTAAGAAAATCATCAGATGGAATTGCAATAGAACGCACGCTAGAACTTTCATGTTTAGGCAATGAAGACATTGTACTTGAATGACGTATTTGACTGCCATTACATTGAATTAAAGAGTTGCTGCTAGAAACAGAATTGTCCTTAGCTACCAATGGTTTGGAAGCAATTCGTAAGTTGTAAGTGCTCTTTCCTGGCGGAGGTTGTTTTATAAAGAAATTTGAGGAGGAATTTGTGGAAGAATCCAATTTTATACGTTCATTTGTAGAAAAATTGTATGTGACGCTTGTTGTTGAAGGTGAACTAGATTTAATGAGAGTTATTTCTTTAGGCAAAACTGATATTGAACTTGAAAGCTTTTCTTCCTTGTCATTGTTTTGAAGATTAAAATTGGTTTGAGATAGATTTATATCTCCCTGTAATTTTTTTGTTTTTGGTAAAAGCTGTTCAATGGAGGATACATCGGTTGAAAGCGCGATAGGGGACGAATTTAAGGACGACTTTCTGTTAGACGTTTGATTTTCTATTGAAGTTGACTTAACGTTGTATCTGTTTTTGCAATCGATAAGATAGTTTTTATTATCTGGAAGAAAGATTATAAACAACCTCACTTAATATTACAAATAAGAATATTAAGACTGCTACTTATTGTTAATGTGATAACAACTACAAACTCTTAATTATATTCAACGAGTAAGCTTTGATCATGTTTTATTTTTTCACCTAGTATGCTAAAATATATTTAAAAAAATAGTACAACAGCGAGCTATAATTTAAGGATAACTTTTTTCAGAAATAATTTCTTAGTCAGGCTTGATTTCATTAATTTCAATGAATGAAATATTTTTATTAATTAATGTGAGTTTCTAAAGAAGAGAAGAAAAATTAAATTAGACTTTATAAGGTGGGGGAAACACCGATATTTTCTGTGCAGCCACGAACTTCATCAGCACCTAAGTCTATCTACTGGGGTAGAGATTATTATTAACATCAGCTATTTAACCCAAATTTTCAATGAATTGGAATATGAGAAATATTGTGTATACAATTACTCATTTCGGCAAACACATTTTTAAGTATCACTATTCATTTTTCTGCTTTATCCGTTTTTTCATTTTTCTATTCAGGTTAGCACGAAGTTATGTCACTCTACCTAAGTATGTTTAACTATTCTTGCTTATCTTTTACGATCATCACATTAGTTATTTTTACTTATTCGATGTACCGTCGGTACATACCTGTAAGTATTATTGTAGTGGATATTATGTTACATTGTTTTTGCTTTCAACAGTTGATTTTACTTTCCAGTATATGAAACTGTGTAACATAGTATCCACTACATTAATACTTACATGTATGTACCGACGGTACATAAAAACAAAAAATTTTGAAAATTCGCAAAAACTTACTAACAGCGGGATGATAAAGTCTTATATACTTTCAAAATCGATAAAACTTTGCAAAAAAATCGCGAGGAAGTTGCAAAATTTTAAAAAAGTCATAAAATTTATTAAAAATTGCTAAACTGTAAGGGAATGCAAAAAATTCGGAAAAAATCGCGAAAATTACGAAAATTTGCAAAAACTTATTAACAGTGGGATTATAAAAAAGTCTAATAAATATTTAAATATATGTTTTTATAAAGCTGAAAACATGCAAAAAGTTGCTTTTATCGGGCACTGCAAAAATTTAAGAGAAGTTGCAAAATTTTAAACAAACCAAAAATCGCCAAAGCTGTGAGGAATGCAAAAAAATACGATAAAAATCGCGAAAATGGCAGAAATTTGCGGGATAATAAAAATTTCTAATATTGTTTAAAAAACAGTCAGTTTATAAAACAGTCAGCAAGGTTAAAACATTTAAAAGGCACTTTTATCGCAAAGTTAACAAAAAATTGCGAGAAGTTGCAAAATCAAAAACAGGCCTAAAAATTTTTTAGAAATCGCAAAAGCCATTAAAAATATAAAAAGTTTGAAAAAACGCGAAAAAATCGCAAGTTTGCTAACTGTCGATCGAAATCGAAATAATCGAAAAATTGCTAACTGTATTGCAGAAATTACTAAACCTGTAAATAGTAACGTTCGCAAAAAATATATAAAGCAATAAACTTTTTTTTTATATTTTTGAATAAACTATTTCATTTTTATATGTCTATGTGAAATATTTGAAAGGAGCACCACTGAAAAATATATGTATTTATGATGAACGTGTAGCCTGTAGCCTGCTGTGGTCTATGTCTTTACGAGCATAATTTTATGAATTATATTAGAAGAAAATATTACAACAATTTTGTGAAAGGGAAATAATTTCGAGGGAAAAATGTTCACGATAAGGGTGAATATGTATAAATAAAAAAACGATTTGGTTTTTCTGAATTTAAATTGATAAATCTAAATTACAACTGACGCTTTTTGAATTTAAATTGATAAATCTAAATTACAATTGACGCTTTCTGAATTTAAATTGATAAATCTAAATTACAATTGACGCTTTCTGAATTTAAATTGATAAATCTAAATAACAATTAACGATTTCTGAATTTAAATTGATAAATCTTAATTACAATTGACGCTCTCTGAATTTAAGTTGACGCTTTCCTAATTACAATTGGAAAAGGTGTAGTATTCTTGCCTACAAACATGTGTAAGAACGGGTGCTTGAAATAATCAAATGTCCAAAATATTACAATTTTTTTCCAGAACACTACACCTTTTATAGCTGTAATTCAGAAAGCGTCAATTGTAATTTAGATTTATCAATTTAAATTCAGAAAGTGTCAATTGTTATTTAGATTTGTAAAGTTAAATTCAGAAAGCGTCAATTGTTATTTAGATTTATCAATTTAAATTCAGAAAGCGTCAATTGTTATTTAGATTTATCAATTTAAATTCAGAAAGCGTCAATTGTAATTTAAATTTATAAATCTAAATTTCAACTTAAATTTATAAATCTCTTTCAACTTAAATTTATAAATCTAAATTTCAACTGACGCTTTTTGAATTTAAATTGATAAATCTAAATTACAATTGACGCTTTCTGAATTAAAATTGATAAATCTAAATTACAATTGACGCTTTCTGAATTTAAATTGATAAATCTAAATAACAATTAACGATTTCTGAATTTAAATTGATAAATCTTAATTACAATTGACGCTCTCTGAATTTAAGTTGACGCTTTCCTAATTACAATTGGAAAAGGTGTAGTATTCTTGCCTACAAACATGTGTAAGAACGGGTGCTTGAAATAATCAAATGTCCAAAATATTACAATTTTTTTCCAGAACACTACACCTTTTATAGCTGTAATTCAGAAAGCGTCAATTGTAATTTAGATTTATCAATTTAAATTCAGAAAGTGTCAATTGTTATTTAGATTTGTAAAGTTAAATTCAGAAAGCGTCAATTGTTATTTAGATTTATCAATTTAAATTCAGAAAGCGTCAATTGTTATTTAGATTTATCAATTTAAATTCAGAAAGCGTCAATTGTAATTTAAATTTATAAATCTAAATTTCAACTTAAATTTATAAATCTCTTTCAACTTAAATTTATAAATCTAAATTTCAACTGACGCTTTTTGAATTTAAATTGATAAATCTAAATTACAATTGACGCTTTCTGAATTTAAATTGATAAATCTAAATTACAATTGACGCTTTCTGAATTTAAATTGATAAATCTAAATAACAATTAACGATTTCTGAATTTAAATTGATAAATCTTAATTACAATTGACGCTCTCTGAATTTAAGTTGACGCTTTCCTAATTACAATTGGAAAAGGTGTAGTATTCTTGCCTACAAACATGTGTAAGAACGGGTGCTTGAAATAATCAAATGTCCAAAATATTACAATTTTTTTCCAGAACACTACACCTTTTATAGCTGTAATTCACAAAACGTCAATTGTAATTTAGATTTATCAATTTAAACTCAGAAAGCGTCAATTGTTATTTAGATTTATCAATTTAAATTCAGAAAGCATCAATTATAATTCAAGAAGTATCAATTTTAAATCAGAAAGCGTCAATTGTAATTTAGATTTGTCAAGTTAAATTCAAAAAGCATCTGTTGAAATTTAGATTTATCAGTTTAAATTCAGAAAGCCTCAATTGTTATTTAGATTTATCAATTTAAATTCAGAAAGCGTCAATTGTAATTTAGATTTATCAATTTTAATTCAGAAAGCGTCAATTGTAATTTAGATTTATCAATTTAAATTCAAAAAGCGTCAGTTGAAATTTAGATTTATAAATTTAAATTACAATTGACGCTTTCTGGCTTTAAATTGATAAATCTAAATAACAATTGACGCTTTCTGAATTTAAATTGATAAATCTAAATAACAATTGACGCTTTCTGAATTTAAATTGATAAATCTTAATTACAATAATCAAATGTCCAAAATATTAAAATTTTTTTCCAGAACACTACACCTTTTATATCTGTAATTCAGAAAATGTCAATTGTAATTTAGATTTATCAATTTAAATTCAGAAAGTGTCAATTGTTATTTAGATTTATCAATTTAAATTCAGAAAGCGTCAGTTGTTATTTAGATTTATCAATTTAAATTCAGAAAGCATCAATTATAATTCAAGAAGTATCAATTTTAAATCAGAAAGCGTCAATTGTAATTTAGATTTGTCAAGTTAAATTCAAAAAGCATCTGTTGAAATTTAGATTTATCAGTTTAAATTCAGAAAGCCTCAATTGTTATTTAGATTTATAAATTTAAATTACAATTGACGCTTTCTGAATTTAAATTGATAAATCTAAATAACAATTGACGCTTTCTGAATTTAAATTGATAAATCTTAATTACAATTGACGCATTCTGAATTTAAGTTGATGCTTTCTGAATTACAACTGGAAAAGGTGTAGTCTTAAATTTATATGGGTTTTTCCTTCTACTGTAAATATTTAAAAAATGTATTTACGGCCTCTTGGATTTTACGTGACGATGTGCATATCTTATCAATAGGAAAATTTTGATTCTTGAACACATACATATGTACATATGCATAACACAAAGCAACAGAGGCATAACTCAAAAAGGATGTTTTTTAATTAAAAAAAAGTACCCTATTATCCTATAGAAAATTTAAAAATAGAAAAAAATTGTCGGCGAGGTTAGTTTCAGAGCTACGACTCTCTGAAATACTTGTACAAAATTGTGATTGTATATACTTATTTTCCAACCAATATGACGGATATTGCTATAATTTTAAAGCTTCTCAGAATATCTTTCATGAAATGGAAAGCTTTATTAGGCAAGAAAAGTTCTCTGGCAAAAAGGAAAAGTGCTTAAGTCGAGATAAGCACATTTTGACTTAGTGGCACCTCCGTAATCTTCTCTGACAAAAATTTCGTCTATGTTTTGATATTACATATTTCAAATTCAATTCATTAGTTAGTGTTTTTCAAAAAAAAAAAAAATCAAGTGAATACCGAATTTTTACACTTAACTGCAAAAGAAACAAATTTCTGAAAATCGACAAGAAAGTTTAAGACTGCTCTTCTGCAAAACAGTAAAATATGACAAGCACTTATTCTTTATTGCCACAGAGTTTAGTTAGCGACTTGGTTAGCACATAAGAACCTTTAAAATTATAACAATATTGGATAGCATTCGTTGGAAAATATAACAAATAATCACAATTTCAAAAGCCCATGTAACTCGGAAATTACGCCTCACCAGCAAATTTTTTTTTCTTATTTAATTTTTCTATACAGGCCTGTTCTGCAAATCATATTTTTCAAATCACATGTGATTTTTAAAGTAATTATGGTCTTGCAGATATTTTTTTTACTCTTTTTTATAATTTTTCTGCAAGAAATTTATCCAATATAATTATAAAATAGGTCTGCAGGATCACTGTTACTTTTAAAATCACATGTGATTTGAAAAATGTGATTTGCAGAACAGGCCTGGTAGTCGGGTATGTTTTGTATTCCACGTGAAATTAAAAGGTGTGGAATTGCCATAGAATTGTTGTTATAAATACATACTTCCAACAAAAATTTTATGGCAATTCCACACCTTTTAATTTCAAGTGGAATGTAGAACATACCCGAGTGTAGCATTTATTTTTGAAAACACCAATATTTATACCATTTTAAACTTACCAGATTTTGTAATTAGTTTGCCAGAATATCTTCCGCCTCTAAACTTTATAAAACAGGTATCTTCACATTTTTGAGCTACATTGCTGGATGGTGTAATCCAGAAACCTCCATTTTCAAATTTTACCAAGGAAAACATATCTAAGCCTATAAATTTTTCAATAAAAATTTAAATTATCACTTCAAATAGTTAGTTATATATGTATGTACATACCTGTTTTGTTTATTAAATACGGTCTATACAAAATTTTTCACTTTAATTTCTTTCACAATATGGAAAAAGTATTTCTTGTTAGGTACAAAAAATTTACTAGATTTATAGCAAAGAATATATATGAGCCACAAATATAACGTATGAGCCAACTGCACTGCTTCAAGATTTTTCTGGAATGCAAGCTTGAAATGAAGCCAAGCCAACTCGAAGAAAAGCCTTTTACCGTTATAATGCAGTGGTGCCGGATTTATTTTGTACACAATATATGTGCTGCCATATCTTAACAGTATTTAAGTATCCATATTAACGCTGCAGCCACACGTTCAAAAATCGCTTTCAATTTCATCACACAGAATTCGTGTTAAAATTCAAATGTAATCATTAGTTACATAAATAATTGGAGAAATAATATATTATTTTCCAAAACAAGGCAATAGAAAGGAACGGCTAATTTGTTCAACACAATAGTTACACATTGATTGCTACAGATAGAAAATTTGACAAGCCGTCGGTAAATCTTTATTTTGTAAACCATTTTAGAAACTTACCCTACAAGAAATGAATGACTGAAACTAACACAAACAAAATTTCTTCACTAACACACTTGCAACAATTTTACATTGAAATCAATAGTGACACTCAATTGACTAGTCATTTGATCGAAAGTGATGATAGATTTATTTATTAATTATAGTTGCTCTATTCTAGCATATATGTTAGAGTGGGACATCTAATGTATATATGCCAAAACTTTAAAAACATTTAGTATTATTAAAAAAAATACAATTCATTCTGTCTGTGAAAACTAAATTTATAAGTACTAAAAAAGATAAGTAAAAACAATAGAAAATAAAATAAATTTACAAAATTTAAGTTAATATATATTTCTTTTCAAAATTTTAGACATTTGTAAAAAGTAAGATGCGTTGGTGGTGAAAGGATGTGAAGAGGGCTATAAACGCATATGCTATTCTGTTTGAATTATAGCTTTCGTTTTTAATATATTGTTAAATTTTATATTTTTAAGTGACTTTTTGTAATAAAAAAAACAATTAAAATAATAAAAATTATATATATTGTCAGTATATAAAACATTTATGATTGCTCAATTGTGGGCGATATATATGTCCATTATGATCATTCAAACTTGACGAATATTTATGCTATCATTGATTATTAAAAAGCAGTAGAGGGAGCAGTGCGACTATATAGTCATTAAATACATCACACGTACACAAAAGTTTCCATCACATTTTTCATTTTGCCCTTAACAATGTGATAGAAACTTTGTTCTACGCAATGATGAATATATCCTGCATGACTTTCGATCAATTGACCGGTCAATTGACTGATACTATTCTTGTAGGGTATGTATTCTCATCACACCAGAGGTGTATTTTAAAGTAAAAATTGGCAGCATTTATTACAAAAACAACCAAAATCAACTCAGGAAATTTTCATTTTGTTTTTTATAAATATTGTACAACTGCAACCATCAATTAGTTTTATTAGAACACATATATTTTTGCAATTTTCCAATTTTTATTATTAGCTCAGCAGTTTAATATCTTTGCTTGCATTTTACTTAGAGTATCAGTGTAAACATGAAAAATAATAATAATATTTTGATTATACAAAGTCGTAATACTTTGTAGTACCATGTAAAGACACCTCTATGGTTGCATTGCTTGAGGGTTACACGATCAAGTTTTGCCTTTCGAATTTCAATACACTCACGCTTTTTCACTAATACTTTTAGAATTTAAAGCAACTTTGATATCAAATTTTCTTTCCAATTGTGTATTAAAATTTATAGGCAAAAAAACAACTGACAGCTATTTCAATGAGCGCACTTTTCGTTTTTTTCTTCAAATATTATTTATTATTATTTTTGCGTTATTTTATTACAAATAATGTTATATTTCATAGAAAAATTTTAATTATATTTAAATAAATATTTTTGGGAACAAAAATAAAAAGTACAATGATAAGTTGCGGTTTATAGCCATATACAGAAGCCTTAAAGTTGTGTTGTTTTAAGCTGTTTTCTTAACAACGGCAAACGGCATATTAATAATAAATTTGCTTTGAAATTGCATGCAGCCTACGTCACAACTTTAAATTTAAATGAGTTTTGACAATCAGTATGTGTGAAAAACTTTAAAGCAAATCGTGGTCGTGTAACTGTAGCGTTAATTACATTAAGTGGTAGCATAAACTTTCCAAACCATACTGGCAACACTACTGGCATAATTCCATATTAAAGGTTAGAGTTGCCAGTATAGTTTGTGAAATTGAAGCTACCACTTAAATAAAATAATTTAAGGTTGCCACTGTATATTTTCGTTAAACCATTTTTGCTTACTTGAGGGTTACACTATCAAGTTTGCTTTTCAAATTTCAATACATACATAATTTTAGGTAAATAAGTTTGAAGAATTATCGAAATAATATTTTAAAATGATTCTTTGCAAGCTTTTCATTTAAATTAAGCATTTATATGGCAGCAAATTCTGCTGACGCCTTTTCTTGTGTTAAGAAATAAATAATATAAATAATTGCTTGTCAAGACATATTGTAAATAAATTTGAACATGGAATAGGAAAGAAATTTTTAATGCAAATTTACATCACGTTTTAAAGTATAAATATATAACACGTTAAATTTTTGCCTTTCAATACCATTCAATTTGCAATACACTTACAATTTTTTTTACTAGCACACTCATAATTTTTGGGAACAAAAATAAAAAGTATAATGTTAAGTTGCGGTTTATAGCCCTATACAGAAGACTCAAAGTTGTGTTGTTTTAAGCTGTTTTCTTAGCAACGGCATAATTATAATAAATTTGCTTTGAAATTGCATGCAGCCTACGTCACAACTTTAAATTTAAATGAGTTTTGACAATCAGTATGTGTGAAAAACTTTAATGCAAATCTTGGTCGTGTAACTGTAGCGTTAATTACATTAAGTGGTAGCATAAACTTTCCAAACCATACTGGCAACACTACTGGAATAATTCCATATTAAAGGTTAGAGTTGCCAGTATAGTTTGTGAAATTGAAGCTACCACTTAAATAAAATAATTTAAGGTTGCCACTGTATATTTTCGTTAAACCATTTTTGCTTACTTGAGGGTTACACTATCAAGTTTGCCTTTCAAATTTTAATACATACATAATTTTAGGTAAATAAGTTTGAAGAACTATCGAAATAATATTTTAAAATGATTCTTTGCAAGCTTTTCATTTAAATTAAGCATTTCTATGGCAGCAAATTTTGCTGACGCCTTTTCTTGTGTTAAGAAATAAATAATATAAATAATTGCTTGTCAAGACATATTGTAAATAAATTTGAACATGGAATAGGAAAGAAATTTTTAATGCAAATTTGCATCACGTTTTAAAGTATAAATATATAATACTTTAAATTTTTGCCTTTCAATACCATTCAATTTGCAATACACTTACAATTTTTTTTTACTAGCACACTCATAATTTTTGGGAACAAAAATTAAAAGTACAATGTTAAGTTGCGGTTTATAGCCCTATACAGAAGCCTTAAAGTTGTGTTGTTTTAAGCTGTTTTCTTAACGACGGCAAACGGCATATTAATAATAAATTTGCTTTGAAATTGCATGCAGCCTACGTCACAACTTTAAATTTAAATGAGTTTTGACAATCAGTATGTGTGAAAAACTTTAAAGCAAATCTTGGTCGTGTAACTGTAGCGTTAATTACATTAAGTGGTAGCATAAACTTTCCAAACCATACTGGCAACACTACTGGAATAATTCCATATTATAGGTTAGAGTTGCCAGTATAGTTTGTGAAATTGAAGCTACCACTTAAATAAAATAATTTAAGGTTGCCACTGTATATTTTCGTTAAACCATTTTTGCTTACTTGAGGGTTATGGCTTCGTTAGTCAAATCGTATCGTCTTACTTTTGAAGTTGTCGTATCGTTTAAGTCTGTATGTTAGTTAGTAAAAATGTGAGGCTGCCAGCGAAAGTGTCAGCTGTTACTTTGCTTTATACGTGTGTGTGTATGTATGTAAGCCAGAAGTTGACGTTTGCTACGTAAAAATCTATTTTCTGTAGATTTATACGTAGCAAACGTTGCCAACACATTTTCAGTAAGCATCAACATGCTTATTAAATGTTACGGGTTTTGTCAGCTGACACGCAACAGCACGATACGATTTCAGTAATTCGACCATTACACTATCAAGTTTGCCTTTCAAATTTCAATACATACATAATTTTTAATTAATAATATCAACTGCCAAGGAATTTTACAAGACTTATTTTCACTTGTAGCAAGTAAATAAAGAGTTAGCTAAGTTAGTTGCTGCCCTACTAATACTTCGGCACAAATAAACTGAATCGCAGTGTAGTGTTATATAAGTTTCTACTCATTTAAAATACATTTAAAAGCTAATTTGAAATTTTTTCTTAAACAAAGCAGTTAATGAACTTCTTATACATAAATATCATTGATACAATACTGTGTCAAAAAATGTAACAAGTAATATAAACGTGTTGCGTAAACACGTTGCAAAGTGTGAACTCACTATAAGATGTTTGCGGACTTAGCTAGTAGTGCATATCGATGGTTTAATAACGCAACCTCGTAACTCGATTTTTTGTTTCAACCGGAAAATTAATCAGTGAATGCCGTATCACAATTTAGCAAAGTCATAAGCTTAAACATTTGATAGTTAACCTTTTATTCATATATAGAATATAAAAAACATATATTAAAAATGTTTAAATGCTTGTTATAAAGAATTTTTTGTTTCTCCTGAAAAGTAGTAGTTTTAAGTTACGAGGTTGCGTTAGTAAACCATCGATATGTGTGTATGTTGCTTTTTTTAACTTTTAAAATCTTTTTTACAAGATACGGCAGCATAGATAATTGTGTTTTAATTAAAGTTTGTAGCACTGCCTTTCAGTTTGCTAAGAGGGATATGTACACGGCTGCCAGATGTGACGATTTATAGTAATTTTGATAAGTTTTGGTGCTGAAAATGGCAAAATGACGATTTGACGATTTTTTCCTTAGAACTGACAACTTTTCAGTAGTCCAAAAATCTATTGTTATAATTCATATATGTGACAGCGCATAGAGAAAGGGACCTAAGGGTAAAAAAAAAATCAATTTGCACTTTTTTTTGATGTGGACAACATCTGAGCATCGAATGAGACCGATCCCATGCCCCAAGAGTGTTCCCGCTCATAGATATGCGCGTTTTATTAAGTGATGGTACACCAAAGATACACGTATTTAAATTTTTAAAATGGCTCTCCTGAACAAAACCGGTTTATACCCTTAGGTCCCTTTCTATTTTGCGCGTCACATATGTATACCCAATAAAAGATTTTGGTGTAGTTTTGCAGATTCTTTCTTAATAATTAATTATTTAATTTTAAAAATTTATTTGTTGATGGTTTCGCGTTAAATAAAAGTAGAATATTGACTTTTATTATATAAATTTACCCTTCCCACTTTGAAATTTTTATGAACGTATGAAATTATGTATGTATATGGGTTCAATTAAAAGAAGTTTTATATACTTATATACTCGTATACATGCATACATATCGATGGTCTCAAAAATAAAGGCCGGCCCTAATTCCTATATTCTTTATGAATTGAGTCTTTCAGTGATTCCAATACATTTCACACAAACACACCCCGTCACAAAAACTTATTGCAATATTGTGAAAACTAACGCTTTTACAAAAAAGTTACATTTTGTATATAACACTTTTTATTACGTTTAACCTTCTACTCTAAGGTTAAAATTACATGAGCTTGAGACTAACGATAAATTATAAAAAAAGTCGAAGTTCCCATCAAAATTTTCGCCAAAACTTGGACGTGCTAACTTGGGAACATGTTTGAAAATTTTACCACTGATGGCAACAAAGTTATGAGAGAGTAAAAACAATGCGAATGGCTTAGTGTAAAATTCATATATGAACATGAATTGTTATGTTTTTGTTTTCTACTAAAAACATACATTTATAAAATAAAATAGATGTATACATGTTAAAAAAAGGTTAATTTTCATTTGTCAGATTTTTCTGACGATTTTTCGGGCATGAAATGACGATTATTTTATATATTATAGGGATTTCGACGATTTTTCGATTATTTTATCTGGCAGCCCTGGATATGTACTACATTGTAGTACATAAACACAAAAAAAAAGTTTGGTGTATTCGTGATGTAAATTCAGCAAAGTAAAATTTTTGACAACAGATGTTTGGTTACACGCAGCAATGAGCTTCAAAAAGCAAAAATACATACATATGTATATTTGTGCAAAGTGTGTACCCACTATAAGATGTTTGCGGGCTTATCCTCTTTTGTTTTGTTTAGAATGGTGACGAATTGGTTAAGCAAAAAATTCATCCCATTTCTATTATATCTGGCTACCGTTTGGCTTGCAAAGAAGCTTGCAAATATATATCTGAGCACTTGACCGCTCCAGTTGATGAATTAGGTGGCGATTCTTTAATAAATATTGCCAAAACCTCTATGAGCTCTAAAATCATTGGCGCTGATGCTGACATTTTCTCAGGTATGGTTGTTGATGCTGTTCAAGCAGTTAAAGTATGTTTTAATATAGCCAAATTTTACAGACTAATATAATATAGATTCTAGACCCCAAGGGTAACCCTGTTTACTCTATTAAATCGGTCAATGTGCTGAAGGCTCACGGAAAATCAGCTCGCGAATCACTTTTGATACCAGGCTATGCTTTGCACTGCACCATTGCATCTCAACAAATGCCGAAAAAAATTTTTAATGCTAAAATCGCATGTTTGGACTTTTCTTTACAAAAAACTAAAATGAAAATGGGTATTCAAGTTCTTATCAATGATCCCGACAAGTTGGAAGGAATTCGTACTCGTGAATTGGACATTACTAAAGAGCGTATAAATAAAATTTTATCTACTGGTGTCAATGTCGTCTTATGCTCTGGTGGTGTTGATTATTTGTAGAACGTTCATGGGATTGTACTATAAATGAAGGATTTAAAAGAATGTAATTATTTTAAAAACAATGTCACCGATTAGAGTCCTAAACACTTGAAAGATTTTCATAACATCTTTGCCTACGTTCAGTCGCAGTTCCTCTTACGTTAACTTTTATCCATTTATATGAAGTTGATGGAGAAATCAACACGAAAACCAAGCAATCTTGAAGGTAAATATTACACTTTGCTTTACTATTTCAGTTTTTCTAACAAAATTTTCGTTTTTTTAGGTTGGGGGTGCTCGTAGAAAAGAGCACGGCCAGTTTTACGTTGGCAAACGTTGTGTTTATGTGTACAAAGCTGAAACCAAGAAATGCTTCCACAACATCCAGAACGTAAAGCCCGCGGACATGCCTTTTGGGGAAAAGTGAAGTTTAAACGGCAACAGCGGTTGTGTACGTCCTCGTTTCAACAGAAATTTTACCAACCCAGAATTTAAGTTGTTTTAAAACTTAATTCAACCTTAATGTAACAATTTTTTAAATTAATAAAAAAAACATTGAAAATCTTATTCATAATATGAAAAGGTAGTAATTTTTATTGAGTAAATCAAACAAAAATGGGTTTATATTCCGAATATAAAAATGAAGGTATGCACATTTTCTAATATTGCTAAAGTTATTTCCACAAAATAAGCCACAAATGGTTAAGTAGTGTCTATATGCATTTCATTCTTGTTCAAACACACATTTTGAACAGTCACAAGCCTTTTATGCACAGACTCACAAAAACTATTTGAGAATTCACAAATAATATTTTTGGAAAATCACAAAAGAAAAATAACCGTAGTAGGCTTGGAAACTTCTACAAAACCCAGCAAATAATTTATATTCGATATGAATGTATATTATTTTTCATATCGAATATGAACTATTTGCTGGGGTTTCTAAGCCTACTACACTCTTTTTCTTTTCTTAATTTTTTTTCTTTATTTCTTCTCCCTTATTATTTCTGAATTTTCAAATAGTTTTTGAAAGTCTGTGACTGTTCAAAATGTTTGGTTGAAGTCTACTGACGATATGCTAAAGCATCAACGAAATGCATATAGACAATGCTTAACCACCAGCAAATAAATTTCAAATTTAAATAAGCTTATGATAATATGTCGAGTAATCAATTTCTTAAATGAAAAAAGATAATTTTATTGTTTTCTCAAGAGTTGAGTTAACAAGATAATTCAATGAAACTTTCGCCAAATATGGGGATTAATTCTGCATCACTAATTCTAACTTCCAGTATTTTGAATTATAATATTGTTTGAGTAAATGAGCGACATGTAAATGCTACACGTTTGTTAATTAAGTTTTTTCTGACACTCACAAGATTTTTAAATTACATGTGAATTTCAAATCGCCAAAATTATTTTTACATGTTCTAATTTACGAGTTTTGCTTGCGATTTGCCATATTGATTTATGTAGGCCAACTGTTGATTAAAATCGTCATTGGGTAAGTATATAATGGAAAGACAAAGTTAATAAAAAAAAGAAAAGTAGATTTTTTCAATAAACATTTTATGGAACTATTACTATTCACTAAAATCAAAAGAAAACATTTCATTTGTTAAGCATTTGAATATTTCCTTAAAGTTTGGTTTAGGCTAAATACATCAGTTCATTGAGTATACGGTTGCGATTTGAATTCGCAAAACTTGCCATTGTGAACTCTAGAACACCTGTCATGCTATTTCAACTCGCATTGCATATAATAAGTGAAATAAGATTGTCAGAATATGACTAAATATTTTTTTAAACTGACAAATTCCTACACTTAAAAAAAATGCTTGTTACAAGAAAAGTAAACAGACAAATTAAAAAAACTTAATGTTACGTAGACCTTATTGGTTTTTTATCTGATAATGCAGTTTTTATTCATAGCTTCTTCATACATAGGAACATATCGTTGGTCTCAAGTAGAAAGGCCCTAAGTCAAATAATTATAACTACAGGAGAAGGAAAAAAATAATAGAAATTGTCAGCCCAATTATGAATATTCTCGGGGAATTTTTTCCTTTCATTTGTTCCCGGGGTATAATCCTCCTATTTTAAATAGCTGGGGAGTAAGCAAATACGGGAGAGTAAAATCCGGATTAGCTTTTTAATGTTTACATATTTTTCTGCACTAAAGCAATAGAAACTGAATAAAAATTTTATGTTTTCATTGCTAATAAGATTGTGTGTTAATATAGGTATATATTTTTCTTAAATAAAACAGCGTAACCATATAAAAGCATGCGGAATAACTTTATAGTGAGAAAGTGGAGCTAAAACTGCCCATGTGCAGATGCCAATGGATTATATTTCCAATGAATGTATATTCAAAGGAAATTGTAAATTGTGTAGTTTTTCTTATCAGTATTGATATTAGAAGGAAATAAATCTTCCATTTTCCTGCTGTGTGAACTTAAAGGAGGCATGCAATTTGAAGTACTTTTGTATTTTTTCTAAAGGCAGAAATAGTTCATGTTTTTGATGCTTGAATAAAATGGCTTGAATAAAAATACCTAAAACAAGGGGTGCTTATTTAAACTTTTGTTCTAAATAAATGCTTTGATTTTTAAATTTTTGCATGAGTTCCCTTCAAAATGCTTGAGGAGAAAACTCCCCGAGGAAAATTCTCCCGGGGAATTGCTATTCATAATTGGGCTGTGTATGTTCACAATGTAAGTTTTTTTGTACAATTGCTTGTAATGTTTACACTATTGCAATACATTTTTGTGACGAGATTGTTTGTGTGAAATGTATTGGAACACTGAAAAACTCAATTTCGTAAAAAATACAGGCCTTTCTACTGGAGACCACCGATATGTATGTATGTTTAACTAGTAGAACATTTTTTGATTAAAACTAGATACCTACTCGTATATCACTTTCATTGTTGTACAAATTTTGCTTACTTAAATTCTTCATTCTATTTTTAATGTTTACATACATATATGTATGTACATATGTATATGTATGTACATTCAATTCCAAAGCAAGGCATTTAACAACTGTAAACGGCGTTCAAGTCAGCAGCCTACATCAGAGTTGGTCAATATGAATAAGCTGACGACGGTAAAAAAAACATAATATTACTGAAAGAGTGGCAACATCGAAATTGAAAAATTATTTTATTTTTAGGGAATGCATATATATTAAAGCTATATATAAAAATAATGTTGTGTATATATTATTATGTACATATCGCGAAAAAAGTTAACAGGAAAAAACAAAAATTGAAAAAAAGGTCGTTAAAGTAACTTGTCGCCAAAGTATATGCAACGTATACAAAAAAATGACGACGGTCGCCAAAATATAGAAAAGTCGTTAAATTATACTATATGCAATAAAACTGTCGTAATAAAATGCTTGGTGCATATATATATGTATATGTATATGTATATGTATATGTATATGTATATGTATATGTATATGTATATGTATATGTATATGTATATGTATATGTATATGTATATGTATATGTATATGTATATGTATATGTATATGTATATGTATATGTATATGTATATGTATATGTATATGTATATGTATATGTATATGTATATGTATATGTATATGTATATGTATATGTATATGTATATGTATATGTATATGTATATGTATATGTATATGTATATGTATATGTATATGTATATGTATATGTATATGTATATGTATATGTATATGTATATGTATATGTATATGTATATGTATATGTATATGTATATGTATATGTATATGTATATGTATATGTATATGTATATGTATATGTATATGTATATGTATATGTATATGTATATGTATATGTATATGTATATGTATATGTATATGTATATGTATATGTATATGTATATGTATATGTATATGTATATGTATATGTATATGTATATGTATATGTATATGTATATGTATATGTATATGTATATGTATATGTATATGTATATGTATATGTATATGTATATGTATATGTATATGTATATGTATATGTATATGTATATGTATATGTATATGTATATGTATATGTATATGTATATGTATATGTATATGTATATGTATATGTATATGTATATGTATATGTATATGTATATGTATATGTATATGTATATGTATATGTATATGTATATGTATATGTATATGTATATGTATATGTATATGTATATGTATATGTATATGTATATGTATATGTATATGTATATGTATATGTATATGTATATGTATATGTATATGTATATGTATATGTATATGTATATGTATATGTATATGTATATGTATATGTATATGTATATGTATATGTATATGTATATGTATATGTATATGTATATGTATATGTATATGTATATGTATATGTATATGTATATGTATATGTATATGTATATGTATATGTATATGTATATGTATATGTATATGTATATGTATATGTATATGTATATGTATATGTATATGTATATGTATATGTATATGTATATGTATATGTATATGTATATGTATATGTATATGTATATGTATATGTATATGTATATGTATATGTATATGTATATGTATATGTATATGTATATGTATATGTATATGTATATGTATATGTATATGTATATGTATATGTATATGTATATGTATATGTATATGTATATGTATATGTATATGTATATGTATATGTATATGTATATGTATATGTATATGTATATGTATATGTATATGTATATGTATATGTATATGTATATGTATATGTATATGTATATGTATATGTATATGTATATGTATATGTATATGTATATGTATATGTATATGTATATGTATATGTATATGTATATGTATATGTATATGTGTATATGTATATGTATATGTATATGTATATGTATATGTATATGTATATGTATATGTATATGTATATGTATATGTATATGTATATGTATATGTATATGTATATGTATATGTATATGTATATGTATATGTATATGTATATGTATATGTATATGTATATGTATATGTATATGTATATGTATATGTATATGTATATGTATATGTATATGTATATGTATATGTATATGTATATGTATATGTATATGTATATGTATATGTATATGTATATGTATATGTATATGTATATGTATATGTATATGTATATGTATATGTATATGTATATGTATATGTATATGTATATGTATATGTATATGTATATGTATATGTATATGTATATGTATATGTATATGTATATGTATATGTATATGTATATGTATATGTATATGTATATGTATATGTATATGTATATGTATATGTATATGTATATGTATATGTATATGTATATGTATATGTATATGTATATGTATATGTATATGTATATGTATATGTATATGTATATGTATATGTATATGTATATGTATATGTATATGTATATGTATATGTATATGTATATGTATATGTATATGTATATGTATATGTATATGTATATGTATATGTATATGTATATGTATATGTATATGTATATGTATATGTATATGTATATGTATATGTATATGTATATGTATATGTATATGTATATGTATATGTATATGTATATGTATATGTATATGTATATGTATATGTATATGTATATGTATATGTATATGTATATGTATATGTATATGTATATGTATATGTATATGTATATGTATATGTATATGTATATGTATATGTATATGTATATGTATATGTATATGTATATGTATATGTATATGTATATGTATATGTATATGTATATGTATATGTATATGTATATGTATATGTATATGTATATGTATATGTATATGTATATGTATATGTATATGTATATGTATATGTATATGTATATGTATATGTATATGTATATGTATATGTATATGTATATGTATATGTATATGTATATGTATATGTATATGTATATGTATATGTATATGTATATGTATATGTATATGTATATGTATATGTATATGTATATGTATATGTATATGTATATGTATATGTATATGTATATGTATATGTATATGTATATGTATATGTATATGTATATGTATATGTATATGTATATGTATATGTATATGTATATGTATATGTATATGTATATGTATATGTATATGTATATGTATATGTATATGTATATGTATATGTATATGTATATGTATATGTATATGTATATGTATATGTATATGTATATGTATATGTATATGTATATGTATATGTATATGTATATGTATATGTATATGTATATGTATATGTATATGTATATGTATATGTATATGTATATGTATATGTATATGTATATGTATATGTATATGTATATGTATATGTATATGTATATGTATATGTATATGTATATGTATATGTATATGTATATGTATATGTATATGTATATGTATATGTATATGTATATGTATATGTATATGTATATGTATATGTATATGTATATGTATATGTATATGTATATGTATATGTATATGTATATGTATATGTATATGTATATGTATATGTATATGTATATGTATATGTATATGTATATGTATATGTATATGTATATGTATATGTATATGTATATGTATATGTATATGTATATGTATATGTATATGTATATGTATATGTATATGTATATGTATATGTATATGTATATGTATATGTATATGTATATGTATATGTATATGTATATGTATATGTATATGTATATGTATATGTATATGTATATGTATATGTATATGTATATGTATATGTATATGTATATGTATATGTATATGTATATGTATATGTATATGTATATGTATATGTATATGTATATGTATATGTATATGTATATGTATATGTATATGTATATGTATATGTATATGTATATGTATATGTATATGTATATGTATATGTATATGTATATGTATATGTATATGTATATGTATATGTATATGTATATGTATATGTATATGTATATGTATATGTATATGTATATGTATATGTATATGTATATGTATATGTATATGTATATGTATATGTATATGTATATGTATATGTATATGTATATGTATATGTATATGTATATGTATATGTATATGTATATGTATATGTATATGTATATGTATATGTATATGTATATGTATATGTATATGTATATGTATATGTATATGTATATGTATATGTATATGTATATGTATATGTATATGTATATGTATATGTATATGTATATGTATATGTATATGTATATGTATATGTATATGTATATGTATATGTATATGTATATGTATATGTATATGTATATGTATATGTATATGTATATGTATATGTATATGTATATGTATATGTATATGTATATGTATATGTATATGTATATGTATATGTATATGTATATGTATATGTATATGTATATGTATATGTATATGTATATGTATATGTATATGTATATGTATATGTATATGTATATGTATATGTATATGTATATGTATATGTATATGTATATGTATATGTATATGTATATGTATATGTATATGTATATGTATATGTATATGTATATGTATATGTATATGTATATGTATATGTATATGTATATGTATATGTATATGTATATGTATATGTATATGTATATGTATATGTATATGTATATGTATATGTATATGTATATGTATATGTATATGTATATGTATATGTATATGTATATGTATATGTATATGTATATGTATATGTATATGTATATGTATATGTATATGTATATGTATATGTATATGTATATGTATATGTATATGTATATGTATATGTATATGTATATGTATATGTATATGTATATGTATATGTATATGTATATGTATATGTATATGTATATGTATATGTATATGTATATGTATATGTATATGTATATGTATATGTATATGTATATGTATATGTATATGTATATGTATATGTATATGTATATGTATATGTATATGTATATGTATATGTATATGTATATGTATATGTATATGTATATGTATATGTATATGTATATGTATATGTATATGTATATGTATATGTATATGTATATGTATATGTATATGTATATGTATATGTATATGTATATGTATATGTATATGTATATGTATATGTATATGTATATGTATATGTATATGTATATGTATATGTATATGTATATGTATATGTATATGTATATGTATATGTATATGTATATGTATATGTATATGTATATGTATATGTATATGTATATGTATATGTATATGTATATGTATATGTATATGTATATGTATATGTATATGTATATGTATATGTATATGTATATGTATATGTATATGTATATGTATATGTATATGTATATGTATATGTATATGTATATGTATATGTATATGTATATGTATATGTATATGTATATGTATATGTATATGTATATGTATATGTATATGTATATGTATATGTATATGTATATGTATATGTATATGTATATGTATATGTATATGTATATGTATATGTATATGTATATGTATATGTATATGTATATGTATATGTATATGTATATGTATATGTATATGTATATGTATATGTATATGTATATGTATATGTATATGTATATGTATATGTATATGTATATGTATATGTATATGTATATGTATATGTATATGTATATGTATATGTATATGTATATGTATATGTATATGTATATGTATATGTATATGTATATGTATATGTATATGTATATGTATATGTATATGTATATGTATATGTATATGTATATGTATATGTATATGTATATGTATATGTATATGTATATGTATATGTATATGTATATGTATATGTATATGTATATGTATATGTATATGTATATGTATATGTATATGTATATGTATATGTATATGTATATGTATATGTATATGTATATGTATATGTATATGTATATGTATATGTATATGTATATGTATATGTATATGTATATGTATATGTATATGTATATGTATATGTATATGTATATGTATATGTATATGTATATGTATATGTATATGTATATGTATATGTATATGTATATGTATATGTATATGTATATGTATATGTATATGTATATGTATATGTATATGTATATGTATATGTATATGTATATGTATATGTATATGTATATGTATATGTATATGTATATGTATATGTATATGTATATGTATATGTATATGTATATGTATATGTATATGTATATGTATATGTATATGTATATGTATATGTATATGTATATGTATATGTATATGTATATGTATATGTATATGTATATGTATATGTATATGTATATGTATATGTATATGTATATGTATATGTATATGTATATGTATATGTATATGTATATGTATATGTATATGTATATGTATATGTATATGTATATGTATATGTATATGTATATGTATATGTATATGTATATGTATATGTATATGTATATGTATATGTATATGTATATGTATATGTATATGTATATGTATATGTATATGTATATGTATATGTATATGTATATGTATATGTATATGTATATGTATATGTATATGTATATGTATATGTATATGTATATGTATATGTATATGTATATGTATATGTATATGTATATGTATATGTATATGTATATGTATATGTATATGTATATGTATATGTATATGTATATGTATATGTATATGTATATGTATATGTATATGTATATGTATATGTATATGTATATGTATATGTATATGTATATGTATATGTATATGTATATGTATATGTATATGTATATGTATATGTATATGTATATGTATATGTATATGTATATGTATATGTATATGTATATGTATATGTATATGTATATGTATATGTATATGTATATGTATATGTATATGTATATGTATATGTATATGTATATGTATATATGTATATGTATATGTATATGTATATGTTATATGTATATGTATATGTATATGTATATGTATATGTATATGTATATGTATATGTATATGTATATGTATATGTATATGTATATGTATATGTATATGTATATGTATATGTATATGTATATGTATATGTATATGTATATGTATATGTATATGTATATGTATATGTATATGTATATGTATATGTATATGTATATGTATATGTATATGTATATGTATATGTATATGTATATGTATATGTATATGTATATGTATATGTATATGTATATGTATATGTATATGTATATGTATATGTATATGTATATGTATATGTATATGTATATGTATATGTATATGTATATGTATATGTATATGTATATGTATATGTATATGTATATGTATATGTATATGTATATGTATATGTATATGTATATGTATATGTATATGTATATGTATATGTATATGTATATGTATATGTATATGTATATGTATATGTATATGTATATGTATATGTATATGTATATGTATATGTATATGTATATGTATATGTATATGTATATGTATATGTATATGTATATGTATATGTATATGTATATGTATATGTATATGTATATGTATATGTATATGTATATGTATATGTATATGTATATGTATATGTATATGTATATGTATATGTATATGTATATGTATATGTATATGTATATGTATATGTATATGTATATGTATATGTATATGTATATGTATATGTATATGTATATGTATATGTATATGTATATGTATATGTATATGTATATGTATATGTATATGTATATGTATATGTATATGTATATGTATATGTATATGTATATGTATATGTATATGTATATGTATATGTATATGTATATGTATATGTATATGTATATGTATATGTATATGTATATGTATATGTATATGTATATGTATATGTATATGTATATGTATATGTATATGTATATGTATATGTATATGTATATGTATATGTATATGTATATGTATATGTATATGTATATGTATATGTATATGTATATGTATATGTATATGTATATGTATATGTATATGTATATGTATATGTATATGTATATGTATATGTATATGTATATGTATATGTATATGTATATGTATATGTATATGTATATGTATATGTATATGTATATGTATATGTATATGTATATGTATATGTATATGTATATGTATATGTATATGTATATGTATATGTATATGTATATGTATATGTATATGTATATGTATATGTATATGTATATGTATATGTATATGTATATGTATATGTATATGTATATGTATATGTATATGTATATGTATATGTATATGTATATGTATATGTATATGTATATGTATATGTATATGTATATGTATATGTATATGTATATGTATATGTATATGTATATGTATATGTATATGTATATGTATATGTATATGTATATGTATATGTATATGTATATGTATATGTATATGTATATGTATATGTATATGTATATGTATATGTATATGTATATGTATATGTATATGTATATGTATATGTATATGTATATGTATATGTATATGTATATGTATATGTATATGTATATGTATATGTATATGTATATGTATATGTATAT
>CAKZFG010000089.1:0-25486 GCA_936439885.1 Nowickia ferox
GTTTAAAAAAGCTTTTTTATACTTTTCATTTACCTATCTAATCCAATGAATTTTTTATAAATAATAAGGCCTAAAAGCCTAATTATTAAACTTTTGTATTACCAAAATTTCTAACCCTGCACTTTAATTATTGTGAATAAGTATCTTTCAACCAACATTGTATTTGAACGAAGTACTTTTGTTATAACTTGAAAATTAACTTTTGTACTAATTTTGATAATTTAGGCGGCATTTTGTCTTTGAAAATGATTTTAAAGTCACTTGCGTTATAACATTTGAAGTGAGCAGATCTCACATTTGAATAAAATATATTTCAATAGACATACTTATTCATGTAAGTTGGTTTGAAGAAAATATTGTTTTTTTTTATTTTTAATAGAACCAGGTAATCCCCCTCCTGAAGTTCTCCCATCATCATCCCAGGAATTTACGAGAAGGTAAGCCTAATCTAATCTGTTTCCACTAAATAAACACACTCAACAGACCAACCTCCATAATTCTGTATTTGTGTATTATATAACAATACATAAATTAACACTATCAAATTCGAACAAATTTGGTGTTTTGTTTTGATTCATCAGCTGCATTTTTTGTGTTGCCCATTGCATGTGATACATACTTGGGAGTTTTTCTATCAAATCGTGCAAAATTCATGAATTATTTAATTTATCGAATAGATTACTAGCATTTATTGTAGGAACTAAGCTGCGTACTTCTACAGCTTCCCATTTTAGAGCCTTTTGAAGACCAATAAGGTTTTCTTCGTTGGTGAATGCACAAGAGACGGTGGACCATTCGTAGGTGGAAATAAATATGGTTGACCGGAAATAACTGGTAGTTCTTTGGGCAGAGACTGTCGTGAGTTCGCTTGGTAAAAACGTTGTGGCTATGAAAAAGTTAATGGTGGTTGTGCAGTTGGATTAAAATTCAATGTGGTTGTAATTGGTTGCCGTGCAATAAATTCTGGTGGATTGTAAGGGAAAAAACTTGCTGTGTTATTATTATTCGAAGTTGAAGACGTAAGTAAGACATTTTGTTGGTTTAAAGTTGCTGTTGATCTGATGTTATTGTTGTACTGCGTATAAAGACGATTTTGTGGAAGCATTAGTGACCGTCGGTTTAACAAATGTGACGTGATTTTGTGGTGCTACTGAAGGGCCGTTACACGTGGTTGTTGGCTGATTAGCAGCAGACGCAGTTGTCTTAAGTGGAAACTGTGCAATATTATTAATTTGGTTTGGCAAACTAGATGTTTGCAAGTTGGTATCGTTACTTACATCTTTGTTAAAGGTTAGTTCTTGAGAAGTTGAATATACAGAGGCAATCCAATTGTGGACTGTCTGAGATTCTTCGTGACTGCGACAGGCGAGAACGATTTGAGCGATGGCTTGTTGTACTTAGTGTAGGTGAATTTGGCCTTATGGAATTTGGCATTTGAATAGCGTATCATTCGTGACATTAATACAATCTTTATGAAATATTTTGTGACATAGAATGCAAGACGTTGTATTATTTTCAGGAGGTTTTGTCAAACGGAACAATGTGGGTTGGGTTCTTCGATTTGATGTTGACCGCTTTTAGTATGTGAAGGCATTTTGTACTTACTGCGAGATTGGCAAGTTTTTGAAAGAAACAAAAAGAAATTTTTTAACGCACTAGTAATCCCAAATTATTATTTTACTTATTAAGTAAAATATTTTTTTAATAAAAATACATTGAAATTGATTATTGAGGGGTTTAGCTGGATCCTATGCGCATTTCACTATTGGTAATGCAGATCATCAGGGAACCTTTACCCAAAAATTTCTTAGATCAACTAGACTTAATATGTTAAACCTTCATTTAAGCAAATGAGAAGCTCAACAAATAACAAAGTTAAAACAAGAACTTAATAATCAACATGTTTTTTATTTTCTTACTTTATCGTTACTACATTGGCTGGCTTTTTTTCAACTTCAAATTGTAGTTGTAAGAGTAGGTAAAGAAAATAAATATAAATAACAACAACAGCTATTCAAGAATAGAGTGTTGCCACACAAGTATTTTTTTGGCCGGGTGCTGTCAAGTTAATAATTAGTGTTTTGTGTGGGAATTGTTACAATTTAAGTTTAAAATTTGTTAACGCACTAGTAATCCCAAATTATTATTTTACGTATTAAGTAAAATATTTTTTTTAATAAAAATACATTGAAATTGATTATTGAGGGGTTTAGCTGGATCCTATGCACATTTAACTGTTGCTAATGCAGATCATCAGGGAACCTTTACCCAAAAATTTCTTAGTACAACTATTAATAATTTGGGATTACTAGTGCGTTAAAAAATTTTAAACTTAAATTATAACAATTCCCAAAAAAAACACTAATTAGAAACAAAAAGAATTTTAAATTGTTCTAAGAGAAAATCGCCTTGCTGTGATTCTCACGGGATTTTGAATAAAGATGCCAATGGTTAAATAAGAATTCAGGTTTTTTTACTCCAGTGTTTCTTATATTAAAATTCCTAAAATATATGTACATATATTAAACATACGTAACTATTTATAAAAGTTAACCTAAATTAAATTGACTTACTTTTTGGTATAAAAACCACAATTCTTATTATTTTACAAGGTCCAGGTTAATACAGCGTAAGCCAACAGATAGATACATACTAATGCCTTAAATAAAGATGGACTTTCACAAAGTACAAAAAGGCGTTTACTACGAAAATATAAAATTAATAAATTGTATTAGATTACATATACGTGAAGTATACAATCATATAAAATTAGCAGTTTTTCCAGTGTCGCCAACAAAACCTGTGCAAATGTTTACTTTTCTCTTTGGGATTTTATTTCCTTACTTTTTTTTTGTACGTTGTGAAAGTGATGTTTTTTTGGAGTCATTTTATTGTTTTATGTATAAAATTATTTCATAGTTGTTTTTATTATTTGGCCAATTTTCGATTGTAGATTAAATTAGTATTCAGCTAATAAGGCCTAACATATTTTATGTCAATAAAAAACTTTATTACATATTTTCCCAACGTTTCGTCAATTGTTTGTTGACTTTTTCAAGGGTTTCGTCTATTTAAATTAAAAACCTTATTACATATTACAAATAATAACATTTAGAAAATGTTAACTTACAAGTTGATATTACTTATATCACATTACTATTAAATATGGTTTAAAGATATAAAAACAATTTAATTTGTATAATATAAAATTTTGGATAAATAAAAAGAATATAAACAGTTTTATTTTACATAAAGTTCAAACAAACACAACTTAAAATTTATATCACAGTTAAATTTTATTAATGGCAACGCTGTAGTTTGTATTTATGTTGTTGGTGTCTTCTTTTAAGTTTATGGTTTTGTGTATATTTTGCTGTATTCGCAGGCTTTCTATAGTGTATCTTTTCTTTTCTTTATTTTCTATATCCAGTATTTTTACATTATCAAAATCAGCTTTATGTCTATATCACTATCACGTATATGTTGTGATAATGCTATTGTTTCTCTCTGTTTTTCAATATCTTTTTTATGTTCACTTATTCTTGTTTCCAAAGTTCGTTTTGTCGTTCCTATGTATATTAGATCACAGTTTGTTTTGTCATCTCCCTTGCACTTAACTTCATATAACACATTGCATTGGTGTAATTTTTCTACTTTGTCTTTCATATTAGTGAAAATTACATTTAATGTAGAATTTGGTTTGAAAGCAAATTTTGTGTTATTTGAATTTATTATTGTTTTTAAATTTTTGTTACATATTTGTCAAACCTGGTATATAGATTACACCGTAAAAATTATTTTGTTGATCATTGTTATTAATCTGATTTTGAACATAATTATTGTTGAGTTTTGTTTTTGTTTCAAATATTAAATTTCTTATTAGATTTGTTGGAAAACTATTGTCTTTAAGCACTTTAGTAATTTTATATATGTTTTTATCGTGAAATTGTTCATCACCTAAATTTAGTACTCTATAGATGAAACTTTTGGCAGTATTGATTATTTGTGCTTTTGGTTGTGTTGCATTAAAATTCATTAGTCTACCCGATGCAATATCTTTTGTATACCAACAACATAAATACAAACTACAGCGTTGACGTTAATAAAATTTAACTGTGATAAAAATTTTAAGTTGTGTTTGTTTGAACTTTATGTAAAATAAAACTGTTTATATTCTTTTTATTTATCCAAAATTTTATATTGTACAAATTAATCTGTTTTTATATCTTTAAACCATATTTAAAAGTAATGTTATATAAGTAATATCAACTTGTAAGTTAACAATTTCTAAATGTTATTATTTGTAATATGTAATAAGGTTTTCAATTTAAATAGACGAAACCCTTGAGAAAGTCAACAAACAATTGACGAAACGTTGGGAAAATATGTAATAAAGGTTTTTTATTGACATAAAATATGTTAGTCCTTATTAGCTGAATACTTATTTCATAGTTAGTTTTTAGATCGCAAATTGTATTTAAGACCCGTATTCTAAGCTCTATGAGAAAATAAAAACTATAATAATTGACACTTTTTGCATTGCTAATAACATTATAATTTTATTATTTGTCCCAAAGTTCAGAATAAGGAGATTATTATTATAAATTTGTGGTAATTAAAAAACAAATTTGATTGTACTTAAAACATAAATTTTTTAATAAGTTTTTTACAAAGTTTTTGTTTTGATTGTTTATGTAAAATATTAATGTATTATCAATTCTTCGGTCGGACACTTTGCATCTCCCCACAATTGAAAAAAAAAATTCGTGAAACTTTTCCATATGCAGAGATCATTTTGAAAATTGGCCGACAAACGACGATGTTACAGAAATGATATTTGATAACAAATTTTTGTGGCAGGCATTTTGCTTTTCCCTTCCCAACAAAAAAAAACAAAAAAAACAAAATTCTTTTCGCAGCTCTTCCGCATGCGAAAAGAATTTTGGAAATTGGTTCACATACGACGAAGTTTTTTGGTATTCACTTCTAAAAGGCAGGCACTTTGCTTCCTCTTCCCCCAAAAATTAAAAAATAATTAGTTGACCCTTTTCCATATGCGAAATAAATTTTGAAAATTGGTGCACAAAGGACAAAAATATTTGATAATAAATTTTTAAAGGGTACACTTTGCTTTCCCCTCCCCCCATCCCCAATTAAAAAAAATTGGTTTATCTTTTTTATATGCAATAAGAATTTTTAAATTGGTCCACAAACTACGAAACAATTTGATAATCCAATTTTTTAGCGGAAACACTTAGCCCCTTCTCCCCCTTCCTAAAATTTCCAAAAAAACTTAATGGACCTCTTCCATATGCAAAAAGCACTTTGAAAATTGGTCGATAGATGACGAAGTTATTTTTAATCAATTACTGGGGAGGGCAATTAGCTGCGATACCCTCCTCCCCTCTCAAAAAAAATAAATGGGCTTTTTTAATAAAAAAAACTGGCAGAGTTATGCTCGTTAATAATATAAAACAAACCTGTTAAATACTATGTGGCAGAAGTAACATAATTTAAAAAAGTGGGCGCAGAAGTGGGCGTGGGTGAAAAAGTAGCCTATAATTCAATCCAGACTCTCAGATAAATGTTGTGAGAATTGCAGGAAGATCGGTCAAGAGGTCTGGTCTCCTATAAGGTACAAACAAAAAACAAACACACGTTGTTACTTCCTATGTGAAGTCAGTTACAAAAACTTTTTTAAAAATATTGTTAATAACATCTTGGACATTTGTCCATATCTGTGCAATTATATTCTGCAAATCTACTTTGTAGAATATGTATTAATAAATAAATAATTGTTTCCCTTCCAAATGTTTTCGAGCCTAAACCAGTGGTGTCAAAAATAAAACTATAGTTGTATGTGTGAGAAAAGTTGCCTGATTTGTCTCTGAAGTATATAGCAAAACATAAATATTTGAAGAAACTGCAGTTAAGTAAAGCAGCCAAAAAAAAGTAAAAAGGGGCCCATGTGGTAGAAAATTAAAAAATAAGAGAAACAAATTTAATAAAAAAGTAGGCGCCTACTCATATTTTCCGACTTATGGGGCTCTGAACTTTTCATAGAGAACTGTGAAGGATCTCCAAAAAGAAATTTTCAAATAGCTTATCTGATAGAAACTTGCAATGAAGTTTGTTTCATCAAGTTGCGTTGTCGTAGAGTATTATGAATGACAAAACAAACTTGACTGGTAAGGTCAAATCCCCCCTTCCACTCTCTTTTCCTCTCTCCCCTAAGACACAAGACTTGAAGAGTCAAACCTGACATGTGTGAAAGAGGACTAACGTTAAAATCTGAGTGGAAATTAAAAACAATGTGATTGTGGTAATGAGAAAATTTTAGTGTATAAATCGCAATGCAATTGGTTTCATGTGTAAATGTTAAATTATTTTCATATGATAATTATCAAAACAAAAAAGAAAAATCCACAGTGCATTAAAAAATGCAAATTGCCTGAATCAAATCTTTTTCACGACCAACAACAAAAAATTCGTATATAAGGTATTTCTGCAAGAGTGGGCGTCAAAATGGGCGAGGTCAATTAAACTTGTACATGCATATTTTCCGAAATTAAGACGTTATTCGTACGAAGTTTGTGGGGAATCTGTAAAAAAAATTTAAAAAAATTTAAAATCCAATAGAAAAACAAAGTTTTAGTTCTTCCCAAATTTTTCAATATTCAAAGCAACTTTTCCAACGTTTCTTTCCATAAAAACCTTTTTGAGAGTATTACACATACTTAAAATAAAAAAGGAGCGAAATCGGTCAAACCGTTTTCAAGTTACGCGCTTGTCAACGGACATCATTTCATTTTTATTTATATAGAAGATATACATTCCACCATGATATTGAAGACATAAAATAGATTGTGTTAGGCTCAAAATCTATTAGAACTAGTATAAGTAGATTGACCTGGGCACAATTTCTAACATATGGATGTGTATACCTACTTACGTAAGTCTTATTCTTGGTTTTCTTCGTTAGTAAGGCGAAACTTCTGTTTAGTTCCTTTAGCACATTTTATTAATTAAATAAACCTAATGAATATGGATGCACGCTCCTTACAATTAAATGTTTTAATTTGTGTACATATTTAAACTTTTTTCTTAATATCCATATATTTTGTAATATACTTAAAATTATAATTTCAAGACAATATTATAACGCAATTGCAAAAACATGAATAAATCAATTTTGCTTTAATAATTTTAACAATATTCCACTTTACCCATTGTAACTTAGTTTAACAGTTCTTGTATATACACAATTATAAGAGTATAATAGATAACCGATTATAATTTCGTACTCTTACTCTTTCTTTTTAAAAAGGGTGGTCTGTATTTACAAAAATTAAATTTTTTCTATTACAAATAATGATTGTTTTAATAAAGCACTTAACTAAACTAGGCATATGTATAATAATTTACAGCAAATAAATATAAATAACCTTCATATCGTTAGACCCATTTATATTTTAAAGTGAGCAAAAATATAAATGAGAAAAACTTGTACACAAAAATTTTAATTCTTCGCCATAATTTTGTAAATTTATGCCATTGTATTTTCTGCATAATAATAGTGTTTGATTAATAAAAACTTCTTACGACTCAAATATAATATTTTTATATTTTCTTTTGTATATAGTTTTGCAGATATTTTGATAAAAACGTTTTTACATTTTATATTTAGATAATAATTTCAAGAATTATTCGATATGTTATGAAAAAAGAAAGCCAGTGGCAAATTACAACATTTCATATCGATCGAATTTTCCATACAAACACCATTTAAATTTTATGAAAACTTTTCTGATATCGAATGCCGTAACGTGCTTCCTGATTTGTTAAAAAATTTCATATTTTATTTTATAAACTAATAATAACACTGACCTCGAATCGGAAATTTTTTTGTAACAATCCGGAGTAACGGTGGGCAAACATAATTCGAGCACGCTGAATGGTGAAAATCATTTTTTTGTTTTGCTTTTGTTAAAAACAAAATAATTAATATTAAAAACTTGGTTAAAAGTACCTAAAAATCGAATTTTTTCCCCCAGTTTTCTACCATTTATTAACTTTTATAATAATTGAGATTAGGTCCTGTTTAAAAAATATTAAGAGAAAATTTGTGTAAAAGTACCTAGAAATACCAATTTTTCCCATTTTTCTACCATTTAGTCATTTTTAAATCGATTAAAAGAACAAATTATGGATGCACATGCGTACTAAAGAGTTTTTTTTTAATTGCAAAAAAAAAATTGCCCAAAGTATAAAAAAATTCCATATAAAAAAAATTAGAAAAAAGCTTGAAATTTATTCCCCACAAAGTTTCCTTAGGTCGTATTTTCATCAATTCATGTTTTTTCAATCGATATATTTCGATACAAAGGTTCATAAATGGTAGGAAATTGCGAAAAATTTACATTTCTGGGTACTTTTAACGAAGCTTTCAATCTTATTTATTTTGTAAACAAGAACCGACCCAAACAAATTATTAGCACAATTTTATTCAGCATACTCGAATTAGTTTTACTTACTGCGTCCCCGGCTTATTACAAACAAGTTTCCGATTCTAGCACATTGTTATAAACTAAAATTTCGAATTAAAATACAGCTGAAAAATTGTGGAAAAAGGATTTTTTCAGAATTGAAATGTTATGAAGAAATAAGAGTTGTGTTATTAGGGATATTTTTTCTAAGGACTAATATACTCCATTTGGCTGCTATGAGCCAAGAAATTATGAAAAAAAGTACAAAAATTAAAAATGTTCGACATTTTACCAATTTTGAGGCACTAGATGCAGATTTTTCAGGTTGATTTGCTTTACACTTTTTTCTCCTAGTATATATGTAACTACAATTATAATGAAGAAAAAAAAAAACAAAATTAATATATGTTTGCGAGACAACGCCATGGGAAAATTTCATGTTTTTCGGAAAAATCATGTTTTAGCCAAAAATATAGCAAATACTAAATAGGGTTTTTACGGTTCGCACACCAAATGTGAAAAGCTGTTTTCTGGAGAACCTTAAGAGCTACGGACCAGAAATTTTACAGAATATTTAAAACTTTGACCGCTACAAACAAATATATGACTTTTAAAAATTAAAGGGTGTTTCAAGCCGGTAACGAAAAATTTTGAAATCCTAATGTAATATTCAGATAATTATACTTAGACACTTGAAACTTTCAAAGTTGTTGTATTTTTATGCAGACTACACCAATTAACACTGGAATTAAAAAAAAACTCTAAATAAAATGGTATTACCAGTTAATGTATTTAATTTTTATTATCAACCCTATCATAAACAAATATTCCCTTTTCCCACCATGAATTTGTTTTTTCCTTTTTTTTACCAAATGCGGGAATAAAAACTCCCCGGAAAATAAAAGTAGCTATTATGAACGCAGTTGAACTTGCCTTTTTCACTAAAAATCTTTCTCTTGCAAAACAGAAGGAAGTTTACATAAAAACATAGTTAATACTCCATTAAAACAAAGTTTATATCCATAAACTTGTATTTTATAGTTCTTTTATTTAGAAAAACACAAGTAATGCCCAAATAAATCATTTACAAACTTTTTTTTACATATTTTTGGAAGTTGGTGAATTTTTATAATTTTGTTTAATCTCTCACTCAAAAAAAAGGGAGAAAAAAATGTCAACAAACAGAATTTATGATTGGAGAAATGTTTTCTCGAGAAAATTATTTTCCGTGAGAAATAAATTAGGAGGGACTATTGATGATTGGGCTGTATGTAATTTTGACAACTTGCTGTATCTAGGAAATTATAACACGCAAAATTCTCAAAAACGCTGAAACTAAAAAAAATTCCAAAATAAAAAATCTACACACGAAAAAATCGCGAGAAACCCTAAAAAATAAAAAAAAAAACGAAAAAGCACTGAAACTAAGAAATAACGCCAAAAACCCAAAAAAGTTTAACGTGTACTTAAAATTAAAAAAAAATATGTCTAACTCAGTATTACACATGCAGTGTACAACTGACTTTATGCTTAACTGTCCGTACGGAAAAGTCCACTTAACCGAATTTATTTTATATTTATGATTTGATCAGGATAAAGTTCACATCGCTTTGTAAGCCAAATTACATGTGATAATTTTTAATGAACAAATAACACCAAAGTTAGTTGTCAATATTCTGACAAACATGTAGTAGAACGGAACAAGTGGCTGTTTTCGAAGGCCACTACACCTTCATCATCCGCGTTCTTTGTGTTTGGTCCACTGTGTGTGGTGTCAGTTGATGTAGATTTCTGCTTTATATACGCAACTTTTATTGCAAATGGAATATGCGAATTGTTTTGATTCATTGCGTTACAATTTGTTGAAAGCTTTTTTGTAATGAAAGCTCATTTTTACAATCTCTAAATTTACAACAGTCTTGTCATTGTCGTTTATTAAAATTAACTCAAATTATTACCCAAGGGCCTGTGGCAAACAAATTAAATAAAAATATACTTATAGTATCAAACCAAAAAAGTTTGTCTTAAGTAGAACAAAAATAAGCAAATTAATTATCATGTGCATAATTAGAAAATAACAAACGACAATGGCAAGACTGTTGTAAATTTCGAGATGGTAAAAATGAACTTTCATTAAAGAAAAGTTTTCAGCAAATTGTAATACAATGAATCAAACCAATTCACATATTTCATTTGCAATAAAAGTTGCGTACATAAAGCAGAAATATACACCAACTGACACCACACAGTCGACCAAACACAAAGAACGCTGATGATAAAGGTGTAGTGGTATTCGAAAACAGCCGGTTGTTCCGTTCTACTACATGTTTGTCAGAATATTTACAAGTAACTTTGGTGTTATTTGCTCATTAATAATTATTACATGTAATTTGGCTTACAAAGCGATGTGAACTTTAGCCTGATCAAATCATAAATATAGAAACAAATGAAGTTCGAAGAATAATAATTCGAATTTATTTTAGTTTCTATAATTGCTTTGAGAAATTTCACATGAGAAAGAGTTTGCACTAGATGACTTCAAAGATTTGTCACAGTGTTATTTAAAAATAATATTTCTTTATTATGAAATATTAGGATTGCTTTTAAATATTTGGATATCTGAATGAAATAAGATTTCTTTCTATACGTAGCTCGCTATAAAAAAAGAACTAAGGGTGATTGATAGAATAGGAATATTAAAGGCATTCAAACTTTTTAATTGAAGTACGTAATATTTATATCTGTGTGTAGTTAAGCTACAAGCCTGAGTTAGGATTTTGTTTTGCATACGGCCGTGTCCAATTAAATAGTTTATGATATCATTTGATTAAATTAATTTATTAAAAATTAAAAAATAAATTAAACACATTATGTACACTTGCTAAAAACAATATCCGTACATCTAACTGGAAAATTTCAAACTAAGAAAATTATAGCAATAACTCGAAAATTTACTTATATCTCTAATATTAAATGATAAGAGTATTCCTGCTATTTTTTAATAGATTTGAAAGTTCATTTAACTTAAAAACATCTTTATAATAAAATAAAACTTAAAATAATAGCAAATTTCACAAGAAAAAGTATTCATACTAAATAAAACCAGTTATGTATGTCAGTTATGTTTCAGAACATTTTCTAGACGATTGTCATAGATATAAAACACTTATACTATGTTCAGACAGCAACATGAACCACTTGAACCACGATTGCCAATCTTGCCGTTCACACGACACATTCGTGGTTCGCTTTGCAAATCTTGTTGATGTACATATATACATACATACATACATGCATACATGAGTAGTATACATATAAGTATACGAGTTTAATATTCTGTGTTATGTCATTTTTTACAATAGATAAACAAATTAAGTAAAAATTATGAATAAAATACCTTCTAATTTGTTTAATTCATACACATCTTTTTTTTGCTTTGTTTTTTGTTAACTCATATGTACATTAGGGTGTTCTCTATTTGTATGGGATTTTTATTATATTCGAAAAAGGTAGGTCTCACCCCCCAAAAAGTTGTCAAATGATCTCCGAAGTAAGCTCAAAAATTTAACGCCCCTACCACCCCGCCTTCCCATGCCGCTTTCTCATTTTGAAAATTATTTTGTTTTATAGTGCATAAACTGTGAAAATCAGTTCAAAGTTATTATACAATATGGAAAATGTATTATTTTTAACATCTATCATATTGTCATACGCAATATTGTATAAGTTTCATTTATAGTATTCATATGCGAACATCACAATAAAATTTTATAAAGCAATGTATAGCCATACAAGTGGCGATGGCGCGCCGCTTGATTTTCATCGGACGGCTTGAGGCTCTGACACTTTTGACAACTACTAAAAACAACATTTTACAAATGGCCGTCTGGCAGCCACTTTTATACTTACACTATGATAGTTGCATTAAAGTTTATTTTATCAGTCATAGTGACAATCAAGTGTGTGAAAATGTCGTTGCGAAATTAAAATATTATTTATTTAGTTGGTCCAATTAATTTTAGTATGACTGGTTCAAAATTGCCATCCAATAAACAAGTGTTACAGGTATTATTTTACAATACTAGAAACGTTAAATTAAACCTTAAAGAAAGTGCAAGTTTGGTGATTCGTGAAGTGATGATATTCTGGGAAAAGGTGCGCATACCCACTAGGCAATTACAGCATTATTTTTTATTTTTTTTATAGTTTTAAAGAAAGAGAGAATTTGTTTGTCAATGATCTACACAACCTCTTTGATATCGCACATGCAGAAGCAATGACTAAACTGCGGATTGAAGAGGACAAACAATTTCTTCTTGCACAAAGGCAGCCTGGTCGCGTAGGTTGTCTCGGAGCTGTCGACAAGATTTCTGCGATTGGTGAGGAGAAAAGGGAGAAACGTAAGAGAGAAAATACTAGGCTGAAACAACACATTGCGAGCAAAATAGCAAAAAAATTCAATCGATGCATTGCCTCAAATGTTTTCTGAAGAGTCTGAAGATGAAGAAGAGCCTGAATGTGCCCAAATTGTTACAGTATCCTAAGGAGTTTCTGGTGGAAGGAGAGCTCGCAAACATTTTATAACGCCAAAACTTGTTGCAGTGCTTGATAGATGTCAAGATTCAGTGCGCTATGCTGTTTTCATTATGCAAGCAACAGCAAAAGCACTCGGTCACAGTTTGGATGAACTGATCTTACTCCAACTTCAATTCACAAAGTTCCGTCACAGTTGCGAACCCAACGGGCTGCAGAAATAAAGAGCAATATTTTAAAATCATTACCTCAATTTGTGGTGGTTCATTGGGATGGAAAGTTATTGCCTGCATTGAGTAAGTGTAATTATATTTAATCAGTTTAAACTAATAGTCGATTTTATAGTTATATAGGTATTCACGAGCAGAAATGTAGAACGTTTACCAATTGTTGTCAGTGGACTCGGAAGCGAGATGTTAATAGATGTTCCAAGACTGGATAGTTCATCTGGAGAAGAACAAGCAGCAACGGTATATAAGGCATTGCAAGATTGGCAACTTTGCGACAGAGTGCAAGCTTTGTGTTGTGATACGACAAGTTCCAATACTGGAAAGAAAAATGGTGCTTGTGTTTTGTTGGAGAAAAAATTGGCAAAAGACTTGCTGTATCTTCCATGCCGGCATCACATTTACGAACTCGTATTGAAAGCCGTTTTTGAGTCTAAGTTGCCAATGCGCTCATCAAGTCCAGACGTTCCCCTTTTCAAAGACTTTAAAAAGTCGTGGCCACAACTTAAATCGAAAAAAATTGTGAATGGAATGAAGGATAGCAACTGCCATGGAAAACTTATTGAATTTATGGAAAAATTTTCCCAGTTCGTCTCACAAGAGTTAATAAAGCGTCAAGTACGAGAGGCTTACCGTGAACTTTTGGAACTAGCATTATTATTGCTTAAAGCAGAAAGTGAAAGCGATTTCAAAATACGGCCATCAGGTGCAGTGCACCATGCGAGATGGATGTCGAAAGCAATTTACTGCTTGAAAATATTTCTTCTCCGTGAGGACTACCCATTGCCCAAAGAAGAATTGAATGCTTTAGGAGATGTTTGCTGCTTCATTGTCCGTTTTTATATTAAGGCTTGGCACAAATGCTCAAGCGCAGCAACAGCATGCCAAACAGATATCGACCTCATTTGCCAAATGGTGAAATATCAAGATATTGACCAAATGACAGCAAGACCTGCATTGAAGAAACTTATGAGTCATTCTTGGTATTTACATCACGAAATATCTGCTCTCGCGTTTTTTGACGAAACTTTGGAACTCGACACTAAAAGGAAAATGGTACAAGCTTTGACAAGGGTTAGTGTAGAACAAGTGGACAAAAGGCTTCCTTTACATATTGAGGATATCAGAAACTGGGAAGGTAATAATGCGATTAAATAACTTTTAAATTTTAAATTAATTTAAATGAGAAAAGTGCGGAAATGTTTCGTCGATTTAAAATCGATGACAGTTTTCTCAGTTGTGACCCGGAAAATTGGAGTAGCCATGAAGCTTATATTGATGGGGAAAAAATTGTAAAGTCGTTGCGTGTTGTCAATGATACTGCTGAGAGAGCAGTAAAGGTGATGGAAGACTATCCTGGCCATCTCACCAAACACGAGAATCAAAAAAAAAAATACATTCTGCAGTGCGTTCAGGAGCACAGAAAAATTTACACAAATTGTTCGAAAACTTTTTTGAGTAAAAATTATTAATAAATAATATGTATAATAACTTTGAACTGATTTTCACAGTTTATGCACTATAAAACAAAATAATTTTCAAAATGAGAAAGCAAGGGGTATGAATGATAAATATTTTTTTTTAAATCGAACGGCGGCATGTTAAGGCGGGGTCGTAGGAGCGTTAAATTTTTCCAGCTTACTTCTGAGATCATTTGACAACTTTTTGGGGGGTGCGACCTACCTCTTTCATAAAAATTTAAATAGAGAACACCCTAATGTACATACATACATGTGCATGTGTGTATTGATGAACTTATTTTGTTTTGATAGCTATTTCATATAAATTAGCGATCATTTGTTATCAAAAATAGAGATAGCAATTTCTTCATGGTTCGCAGCAAGGTTCAAACTGAACCAAGATGGTTCGCTCTCAAAAATTTGTATGGCAAACAATGTTGGTTCAATCAAGATTCGACGGCGAACCGTAAATGAGAGAGCGAACCTCGATAATGGCTGTCATGCTATTAAATGTTCTTGAGTTGGTGATTATAGTTGATTTTTGGTCTTACAAAGCAATCAAAGCTTTACATTATGGGCCGTATGCTAAGCATCATTGTCCGGTTGGAATTTAAAGGACGTATCATAAATCCAGTTGCTTCACAATTTTAAATCAACTTTATTTTGGAATATTTAAGTATATTATCTGGTATATTTTAAACTCAATAAGAACACGGTTTCCAGCCCCACTGATATCCAATCCATGCAGCCCACACCATAAAGCCACCTCGATAATGTTTAATTGTTGGAACGAAAATTTCTTTGTATGTGTTTGCTTTCATCTGAAAACAAAACTTGTTCTTAGAACTCTGGAAGCTTTTTATTGTACTCAATTGCAAGCTTCACTGCTTTTTTTCTCTTGATTTCATATATACACACTTTTCTTCGCGTTACAGGGCCATTAACGACAGCGTGATTTTAATATTTCTCGAAACTGTATCCTCATGGACGTCGTTCCCAAAAAGTTATTTGGTATTATTGCAGATTTGGGAAGCAAGAGTTCTAGGATTTCGTTTTACAAAACTGAAAATAATGCGTTTTTCACTAGAGCTATGTTTAGAGGGGCGTCTAGAACGAGGCTCTGGTGAACTAGAATTTGTAGTTTTGGAAGCTTCGATGAGATATGTAGCGAATATTAACTTTACAGCAAATTTACCACAAATGAAATAAAATCATGTAGATGCGACTGGTTTTGTACAAATACTTATTCTTGTGCAATATATTAACATACTTCACGTTTCGCATACAACAGTCATATACTTATAATGCAGTATACATCTTAAATGAAAAGTGAAGATGTCAATGCATCTTTTTTTTCCAAAGGAAAATATTTAATTTTTTCTTCACTAAACACATTTATGTTTTTTTACGGATATGTAGACAGATATTTATTCCAGAAAGTGTACACATATAATATTTTTTATATATAGTTTAAAAATCTTTGGTTAACACAAATAATTCTTAAGAGCAGAAGTTACTCAAATTACGCAAAATATATAAGAACTTGCTGGATTGTTTGGATAATTAAAATTTTTTCATTTGTGTTTTTTGATTAATTGAAATGTCGATTAAAATAAATACTTTTATTCACATATACATAAGTTCTTTATTAATATAATAAGAGAAGCCTTAAAGAGAATATGTCTAAATACTTTTGAAATAAAAATGCATTTACACGATAACTTCACTATGAAAATATATGAAAAAGTTGGAAAAGTTTAGTTTATTTTAAAAGTTGATGTGCTCTTTGGTTTGCGACAGCTATTCTCGCCTCGTTTGATTCGGCCTGAAAGAAAAACATAACATAATGAATACACATATGTATGATCAAACTGTATGTATTTCAGAGAAGGACAATAAGTAATAAAAAAAATATACATAAGTAAATAGTTTTAATATTTGTAATTAGTACACTCACAGCCGATTCCAACATACAGGAGCGTCTCTACTTCGTTTATGGTAAATAAAAAATACGCTACAACTAAATGTAAAAAGGCTATATATACGTATCAAACGCATAGATTCTCTCTGCTACTATCAGCCTGAATATGTTTATAAGTTATGTGTAAATATATAGAGTGCATACGTAGTATACATATATCGTCGCGTTTCTTCTTAAACCACGTAAGCGCCATTTTTACAAAATTGACTTTTTTGGTTTTTACGGTAGAAAATAAAATTTTCCACCCGATTGCATTCTCATCTTGATAACATTGTATGAAAAAAGAAAAATTAAATCCTTTTCCAAAACCTCGTAAGCGCCATACAATATGACATTTGTACGCAAAATAGAATGGCTTTTGTATTTAAACATGAAAATATCAAAGTCTTACCCACCAATTTTTCTGAAAAGTTTCAGGTAAATCGGAGTACTTTTGGTGCGGCGCCAGGCTCTCAAAGTCAGTAACTTCGGTAAAATCGACACTTTTCGTCATGTAACTCAAAAACTATATGTTCTATGCAGCACAAATGTTCCTCGAGTCCCCATTAGTTTAATAGAATGCACCTTTTTTCCTATATGCCAAAGTTCTATCTCGATATGTAAGCATGGGTTCTATACAAAAAGCCGTTCTGAGCCTAAATTCCTTTTCGGACCATAAGAGGTTAACGCATGCCTATAGAGGGTTAGTTGTTGAGACCGACCCAAATTATTTCTACATAACCAATATTTGCTTTAAAGAACTCAAAGCTATATCTCTGCTCCTTATTGCAGCTCCCATACAAAGCGTAGTATGTATGGAAAAAACGTGAAATTTGTCGAATTTGACTTGTAACTTTTTTGATGCCAGAGAAATTGGAGTACCTGGGAGGATATTATATTTTTCGATTCCAAAGAAAACATTTTAGATATACAATATATAAGTATACATGTACAAATGATTTCCTTTCCGAATAGAGATACATAATAACCCCCGATTTAAATATAATTGTAAGTATAGAAAGTGAATTTAAGGAGAGAAATCCGGTTTGTTAATTAAATTACAAAATAATTGACGTCGTGGTTTTTGCTGCAGCGTACTAGTTTATACAAGCTCTTTTACATGAACTTTTTTATTTACCAAAATAATTTTTGCATTATCTTCGGTTTATTTGTTTTATTTTTTTCTTCTTGAAGTGAGCTCAAAAGTGAAATAAATAGTAATAAGTTTCTTTGTACACATTTTATATATAAATTTCTCTTAAATATAGGAATAAATTCCAATTTGCACATTGAAACTTATGTTTATTATTGCTAGAAAAATCTCGTAAGCGACACAATTTGCAAATTGCTGTCTGCGCCAAAAACCGTAAGCGACAAATTTGGTTACAGTTACTTGTAAGTAAACATTTTTTTTTTTTTTCAAAAATGTTTCTACACCCTTCACAGAGTAGCAAATCCATGTTTTGTAAAACAAAAAATCGGTTTTAAACCCATATTTAAAAGGTTATTAAGTTTTTTCGTTTCCAGAAAAATTAGTTGTTGGCGCTTACGTGGTTTAAGAAGAAACCCGATGATTGTTTATGTTAGTTCGAATTTTTTTTTAATCGACCTTCGAACTTTGCGGTTAAAAACAAATTCGAACTAACCTAAACAAACGCCGCGATACGGGTCTTCTAATTTAGCCTCTATTTTCACCCCTCGCTCTCAGAATCGACCTAACTTTTGCTGACCTGAATTTGTTCCACAGTGTTATTAAATACATATGTATGTACATACATAGTTACGCATATTTAAATGCTTATTGCTTTATAAATAGTTTCGAATTAATTACAATTTCATTAGTATTTAAGTTGTTGCTAATCGTCATAAATTGACATGCAGAATACTTCTTTTATAAATTACATTTTAACATGTACGTAGTATGTATGTTTGTACTTATGTACATACATTAGGGTGCAAGTTTTGAAATTGTAGAAAACAGTATATAAGAGGAAAAAAATTCAATGTATAATTTGTGCCAAGACATACATAATTGTATTAATAAAATAATATTTTTAAAAAATTTTCTAAGAAAGTTCAAATTCATGATTTGCATGCATCTGATATCACTAATACCTAATTTTTCTTGCTAATTTAAATTAAAAAAAAAATTTCAGTAATATTAACATTGACTTAAATTAAAATTTATCACCTTCTTATTTTTCTTCTGTTTCTTTCTATATGTAGTATGTAATTTTATTTTTTTATTTTGTACACTTATATTTATTTATTGTATGTTCAATACTGAACTAACAATAAGTATTAAAATCTTAAGTCTAATGTCCCATACAAAATTTGCCTTTAAAGTCCCTGTTAGCTTTTAATTGTACATTGTGAAAAGGGACGTAAACATAATTATTATGGCCGACCAGTGTCAGACATAATCTTAGTAATAGAAATTAATAATACATAAATGTCGAATTAAGCACAAAAATATTTTCCAGAAGTTTCGTCTGGAGTATTGAGTATAAGAGCAGTAGTGTCCCTCTTTTTTAAGCGGATGTGTCCAGTATACTTCAAGATGTTACGAGCAAGGGGATTAGGATGGATCTCGAGTTTTATTAAATATTTGCCTGCGTATTTTGCAATTCTTCAATCACTAGTGGCAAATTTAAATCACGATGTAAATTTGAGTCTTTGATGTACCATGGAGCTGATTTTATTAGCCCTAAAAGCTTATTTTGCCTTCGTTGGATTCTCTCTACATTCGAAGCTGATGCAGTGCCCCATAGCTGAATTCCGTAGCACCAAATGGATTTCAAAAACTACTTGTATACTAACTGCCTTATTCATAAAAAATATTTCGTTTTAATAAGAGGCTTATGAAACAAATTTTCTATGGAAATTTCATTAATAAACCTTTTATAAAACCAAAACATTTTTTATGAATAAGGCCTTAAAAGTTTAGAATCTAGACTGAAGGTTGAATATCTACCAATCAACCAACGTATCTATGTTAATTTATGTTTTATTTCTATTAGCTTGGAGCCAATGTGGTGCTTCCATGTAAGTCGTCGAAGAAGGTGTATACCAAGGTATTTCACATGTGAATGTTGAGGAACATTTTGGTTGTTGATTGGAAGGGGGCGGGGACAAGTATCTCTTCTTAAGTTAAATGTTACCTGAACATTCTTTTGTTCGTTTACTTTAATTCTTTATAAGTTTAACCATAGATTCAGCTGGGTAATATGTTCCTTAAAATATCGTGATGCCTCGTAAGGGGTTACATCATAGATGTTCAGCCCATACAACAATTGTTTGAAAAAAATTCATACACATTTGTTACGCTCTTTTAAAAACTCATTCATTCATCGTTGAGCAAGCGACGAAAACACATGCGTCGGAGTATCGTCATTTTTTTCAGGAATTTATTAAGCATTGTTGTTGGTTTTTGTTGAACAAAGCACAGTAAACACACACGATTCAATTACAATTGAACACACAAAAAACAAAGTAAAAAAACTAAAAGCTATACGTCTACGAAATGAGATGTGAACGGTATTTTATGATAAATGATGCTTTTCATAACATTCAATGCCTTTTATGCTACAAAATATTTAAGGCTGGAAATGAAAACGTTTTGAAAAGACATTTTTATCATTATGAAATTTGTTTTAGGTGTTTGCCAATATGTTTGCTGGGAGTTAGGGTTGCGAGAGCGAGCGCTAATACATCTCATTTTTATTTTTGATCATCTATGGTTTACATGCATACTAAGGCAGGCTTTATCATCGGCAAATGTATAAGTGTAGGTATAACTGCTCACATGCATATAATTGCTCACAGGCATATCACAGCATAAATCAAATACAAAACTTGCCCCAGTATACTCCCCTGGGGGACACCGGTTGAGATAATTTCGGGCATACTCATAAAGTCTACTTCCACAACAATTAACTTCCGGCAAGAATGTAACTTTCCAAAAGGCTTAGAATGTTTACTGGTAGATATGTCTTCAATTTTAAAAGTAAGCCTTCATCCCACGCTTTATCAAATGCCTGAGAAACATCAATAAAGAGATCAGAACAATACTTCTTTTCTTCAAATGTTCTTCTTATAACTTGAACCAATCAATGCTTTTGTTCAATGGTGCTATGCTGATTTCTAAAAATAAATTTATGGTCCGATATGCACATATTATCGGTTAGAATTGGGGACAATTTTGTCATGAGCAGCTTTTCAAAAAGCTTTGACATTGTTGATAGTAACCTTATTGGCCTATATGACTCAGCCTTGGTAAGATCTTTGCTAAGCTTTGAAATCATTTTGACTTTAGCAAGCTACCAGTAATGTGGATAATACTCTAGTCGTAAAATGGTATTAAAATTAATAACAAAATTTTAACTGCTATACGAACCTTTTTTCGGTTGAGTTCAGTAATTAGTTTTTGTAGATGATGCGTCTTAAACTTTATGGGTCGAAGGGTTAGAGCAACTGCACTCGGCAAATCAACAACACCAGTACATATGTTTCAGGTAAATACGTATTTTAAATGTTAACCAAATATTTTACCTTTTTCAGTGTCGCTTTTTGCAAAACGTCCGGTAGATGAGCGCAGAGGTGGATTTAACTCAACGGGTGCTTTAAGCTTTTTAGCAGCACGCCACAAGGAGTAATTGGATGCTGGTGTGCCATTGAAATTTTTCAGATAGTTTTTAAGAGATGCAGTTTTTTCCGATGCCAGCAACTCTTGAAGTCATTTAGTGCACTTTTTAAGTATTTTTAACATACCAGACGTTCAATATTCGTATAATAAATTCTATTAAGTCCAGTATGCGTATGGGAGGTAGTGGCATATTCAGCAGCCTGTTTAATATTTTTGTTAAGATTGGCAATGTTAAATTTAATATCATCGGATGTTCTTAGCTTAATTTTTTCCGTACAATGACAACTGAGATATTTTTTGAACCCCATCCAATTAACACGATTGATCACCTTCACATATGGGTGAGGTAACTCACTTCTTAGTGGACTACAAATTGCAACGATCGTGGGGGAGTGATCGGAGGAGAGATCTAGGGAAGCTTCAACATGAATTAAATCCCTAGAGATATTTTTCATAAGGCTAAAATCTATAGCATATGGGATTTTTTGTATGTCAGTAGGCCAGTAAGTGGGCTCCCCACTCGAAATTACGTCCAACCGCATTTTTAAAATTGTATTGAACAACGCTCTACCTCTAGCTGTAATAAAACAACCCCAGAACTAAGTTTTGCATTGTAGTCGCCAACTGCTACGAAACAAGGTCCAAGAGATTTATAGAAATCCTCAATGCAAATGTTTGTTGATTATAGTTGTTCCTCGCAAATTTTGCCAAGAATATAGTGCTTGAGTCTTTAGAATTGCTGATCCTCCGCATGCTCTTCCTCACGGGTCATTTGAATCATATAAGATGTAGCCATTAATTTTAAAAATACTTTTCGAGGTCAAATGAGTCTCAGAGACTAAAATTATGTCAATTTTTTTCCGTGAAGAAGTGCTCAAGTTCATTTTTATGTTGGCGAATGGCGTTTACGTTCCAGAAACATACTTTTAACGTGTTCATGGCTGGTTAAGTAATGCTAGAAAGAGTGTATTCTTCGTTCTCAACATTTCTTGCATCATGCTAGTCATATTTGTTGTAAAGTTGTTTAAATTTTGCTTCAAGGCGATTAAAATGAAAGCTTGAGTTTGTATGAGTTGAATTACTTTGCGGAGAAAGTTTTTGTGTGGGAATAGAACAACAACTTATTAAACGCAATTTTAAACAAACTCGCTGTCCCTCGAATAGTCAAATGAAGGCTTTATTGTTTTTGTAGATATGATCCCTGACAGTTTTAGCCAATTTGCATGAAGTTAACTTAATATCACTTTGAAAATAAATTCGGCTTAAAGCGAACGTAAAGTAAAAATAACTGGGCCCTCATTCCCTCATTCGATTGCGAGCGAGTTATTACTCGAACGTGCGAGTTTTTTGACTTTTGGAATTTCGAATAATACATATCGAAATTCTAATGGCAGCATTCGATAACCAGCAGCCATTCGAATGCAACCGTTCGTGTTTTAACTCGCAAGCAAAAAGGCATTGGAAATAACGTTTAACATAGAAAAAGTGAAGGAAAAGCAAATGTATGTTCAATATTTTACTTATTTATTTATATATGAATGTATGCAAATATAAAGAATTTCTAGTTGACTTAAATATAACAAAACACACTCATTTGGCAAATAATGTTTTGCCCAACAGTTGTCAGGGAAAATAAAAAAATCAACCAACTCTGACAGCATCTAAATAACAAATTAACTGCTTATGGTCAACCAATAAAAGAATCGGAAATGTGGCTAGTGCTCTATTCTCTAACTTAAAAAAAAAAAAAAATTAAAATAACATTTACATAGGTGTGTATGTACGTACATTTATATGTTTTTGCACCCATACATACAATATACAAACAAATGTTTTTGCTTACAATTTATTTAGTGTTGTAAAATGAATTTATTTGCCTTTTTCCAACACTGAAACAAAAACTCGATTCGTTTGGTATCGAGTGACATCATCGGAAAATTTCAAGCTATCGAAATTACTTTCTACTCGAGTGCAATTTCGATCACGAGTGCAGGAATTAGGCCCCTGATGATTTAAAGAAAATTAGTAAACACTATGACAGGCTATTTTATCCACTGAACAAAATTAATATATAAAAAACAGTACATACATGAAAAAATCACTACATTTGCGTACTGATTTGCTGGTTATGCATAAATGTACTGGCAAAATCAGTACGATTGGCAAACCTTACATACATATGAATGTATGTAAATATAAGTACTCTCTAGCATTATCGGTCATGGTTGTCTTTTTACGTTGTTACTAAACAAAACGCATTTATTAAAAATGGGCATGCAGAAGCATGCAGTATTATATTGAACAATATAATTGTATATACATACATATGTACATACGAGTATATACATATGTATATGTATATGTACATTAGAGTAGCAGGTTTGGATTTTCATAAAAGACCAGGAAAATTATTGTAACACTTAGCCTCAAAAGTAACTGGTGAAAATTTGAGCTAAATCGGACTAGTCCAACACGTGCCCCACTGGGATCAGAGTTCAAATATACCAATATTAACCGATTAACCCACAGTTAATTAAAGAATTCGTCAGTTTTAATCCGATTTCTCTGAAAATCGACAAGATTGCTGTTATAAATATTCTAAATTATATACTTAACTTTTTTTAGAAAATTAATCCTTGTGAGTCAAGTGGGTCAAAATTACACTTATTTTTGCACAAATATTTCAAAGTTATTCTTCCAAAAATTTGGTAAACCCTTATCAAATCAGAATTTAAAAATAATTTTTGAACGAGATCATTAACCCTTTTTCACTTTGGGACTAAAATAACAAAATAAAACTATCTTGCAAAAATTTAAGCTGCAAGGTTTTTGATTGGGTAATTTTAAACCCAACGCGTGGATGGTTTATTATATTCGTCCATTAAATATTTTTAATATGGTTTTGCGAAATATATTTAAAATAAAAAAAATTAGGTTTAAAATTTTTTAACGCACTAATAATCCCAAATTATTATTTTACTTATTAAGTAAAATATTTTTTTATTAAAAATACATTGAAATTGATTATTAATGGTTTAGCTGGATCATATGCGAATTTCACTGTTGCTAATGCAGATCATCAGGTTACCTTTACCCAAAAATTTATTAGAACAACTAGAGTTATTTTGTCAAACTTTCATTTAAACAAATGAGAAGCTCAACAACAATTAACAAAGTTGAAACAAATAATCAATAATCTACATGTTTTTTACTTTCTTACTTTACCATTGCGAAATTGGCTGCTTTTTTTTAGCTTCAAATTATAGTTGTTACGTCCCTTTTCTCAATGTATGGCTAAGACAAAACTTGCCGTTAAAGTACAATAATAAAAAATAATAATAAATAATAAATTCTATTGAATAATTTATTTTATACATATCCTACAGGAGATTTAACTAGTGTCCAACTAGTATTTTACTAGTACAGCAATCACCACCACTAGTTCCCAACCGTAAACTTTATTATACCATCTTACCATTGGTGACAACTGTTAGTTAAAATTCGTCATTACTTATCAAAATCCAAAGATATAAAAGGGTAATTATAATTATTTAATTATGATTATTTTTAGATGAACCTAAAATTTTAATAATTTTATGATAGCAATTATCATACAATCCAAGGGCTCTTTTAGACAGTCAAAATTCATTTATGCAATGTTGTGCCTTGGAACTACTTTATATATTAGTACTCATCAGCACTAGTAATTTTACAAAACAATTTTAATCTTTTTTTGCACAAGTTCTTGCTATTCTAGGAATTATACTTGTAGCGTTTAGACAATTGTCGCCTGCTCTCCTGCAGGGTACATATGTATATACAATAAAATTATATGCATATATATGTATGTATATATGTATATTCGCGCAAAAAAAAAATAAATAAGAACTTAGTTTTCAAATAGAGACAGTCTATACAAGATCATGTTATAATGTAAGTCGTATTTAACTTTTCACACACTCAAATTTCTGCAACGCTACCAGAATTTTCAGGATATAAAAATAAATTATATTCATTTATATCACTCGTTGATAGGATCAACCCCGCTCTTATGCAATATGATGATATTTCTCAACTTTTCGTTTTAGATGTGATTAAAAGTAAATTTAAAGGTAGAGCAAAACAGACGGTAGAGAGCAACTTTCAGCACAGATGTTAGTAAAATTTTGCTAAAT
>CAKZFG010000090.1:0-74888 GCA_936439885.1 Nowickia ferox
GCCACCTATATATGTATATCTACATAAAAGACACAAAACATCACACTAAAAACACCAACAGCACAAATACAGCACACATAAATACATACATACACACATGTGCTTATCACTAAATCGATATTAGGCGTAAATATGTACCAAATACTACAACACAGCCACCTATATATGTATATCTACATAAAAGACACAAAACATCACACTAAAAACACCAACAGCACAAATACAGCACACATAAATACATACAAATCGATATTAAAAAAAGAAATAAATATTGCAAACACATTATTTGAACCACATATGATAAACGTGAGTGATCTTCCCCTCCACCGCCCCCGCCGCCAACCAAAGACAGTTGGAAGAGACTATATTGTCAGTTTACTATTTAATAAAAAATAATAATTGCAATAACGCTGCCCGGGCAGCGATCCCACTACCTTTCCCCCGGAAGCCCCACCACCAACCCCTCCGCCGCCCAACCACCAACCAGACATAGTTACAGTTTATTACACTCGTACACAAACCTGCAAATTGAATACGGAAATTATTTACAATGTGGTAAATTTATTTGTTATAACATTTTTAAGTGTGGCAACTTCAGCACAATACAGCACACATAAATACATACATACACACATGTGCTTATCACTAAATCGATATTAGGCGTAAATATGTACCAAATACTACAACACAGCCACCTATATATGTATATCTACATAAAAGACACAAAACATCACACTAAAAACACCAACAGCACAAATACAGCACACATAAATACATACATACACACATGTGCTTATCACTAAATCGATATTAGGCGTAAATATGTACCAAATACTACAACACAGCCACCTATATATGTATATCTACATAAAAGACACAAAACATCACACTAAAAACACCAACAGCACAAATACAGCACACATAAATACATACATACACACATGTGCTTATCACTAAATCGATATTAGGCGTAAATATGTACCAAATACTACAACACAGCCACCTATATATGTATATCTACATAAAAGACACAAAACATCACACTAAAAACACCAACAGCACAAATACAGCACACATAAATACATACAAATCGATATTAAAAAAAGAAATAAATATTGCAAACACATTATTTGAACCACATATGATAAACGTGAGTGATCTTCCCCTCCACCGCCCCCGCCACCAACCAAAGACAGTTGGAAGAGACTATATTGTCAGTTTACTATTTAATAAAAAATAATAATTGCAATAACGCTGCCCGGGCAGCGATCCCACTACCTTTCCCCCGGAAGCCCCACCACCAACCCCTCCGCCGCCCCACCACCAACCAGACATAGTTACAGTTTATTACACTCGTACACAAACCTGCAAATTGAATACGGAAATTATTTACAATGTGGTAAATTTATTTGTTATAACATTTTTAAGTGTGGCAACTTCAGCACAATACAGCACACATAAATACATACATACACACATGTGCTTATCACTAAATCGATATTAGGCGTAAATATGTACCAAATACTACAACACAGCCACCTATGTATATCTACATAAAAGACACAAAACATCACACTAAAAACACCAACAGCACAAATATAGCACACATAAATACATACATACACACATGTGCTTATCACTAAATCGATATTAGGCGTAAATATGTACCAAATACTACAACACAGCCACCTATATATGTATATCTACATAAAAGACACAAAACATCACACTAAAAACACCAACAGCACAAATACAGCACACATAAATACATACATACACACATGTGCTTATCACTAAATCGATATTAGGCGTAAATATGTACCAAATACTACAACACAGCCACCTATATATGTATATCTACATAAAAGACACAAAACATCACACTAAAAACACCAACAGCACAAATACAGCACACATAAATACATACATACACACATGTGCTTATCACTAAATCGATATTAGGCGTAAATATGTACCAAATACTACAACACAGCCACCTATATATGTATATCTACATAAAAGACACAAAACATCACACTAAAAACACCAACAGCACAAATACAGCACACATAAATACATACAAATCGATATTAAAAAAAGAAATAAATATTGCAAACACATTATTTGAACCACATATGATAAACGTGAGTGATCTTCCCCTCCACCGCCCCCGCCACCAACCAAAGACAGTTGGAAGAGACTATATTGTCAGTTTACTATTTAATAAAAAATAATAATTGCAATAACGCTGCCCGGGCAGCGATCCCACTACCTTTCCCCCGGAAGCCCCACCACCAACCCCTCCGCCGCCCCACCACCAACCCCTCCGCCGCCCCACCACCAACCAGACATAGTTACAGTTTATTACACTCGTACACAAACCTGCAAATTGAATACGGAAATTATTTACAATGTGGTAAATTTATTTGTTATAACATTTTTAAGTGTGGCAACTTCAGCACAATACAGCACACATAAATACATACATACACACATGTGCTTATCACTAAATCGATATTAGGCGTAAATATGTACCAAATACTACAACACAGCCACCTATATATGTATATCTACATAAAAGACACAAAACATCACACTAAAAACACCAACAGCACAAATACAGCACACATAAATACATACATACACACATGTGCTTATCACTAAATCGATATTAGGCGTAAATATGTACCAAATACTACAACACAGCCACCTATATATGTATATCTACATAAAAGACACAAAACATCACACTAAAAACACCAACAGCACAAATACAGCACACATAAATACATACATACACACATGTGCTTATCACTAAATCGATATTAGGCGTAAATATGTACCAAATACTACAACACAGCCACCTATATATGTATATCTACATAAAAGACACAAAACATCACACTAAAAACACCAACAGCACAAATACAGCACACATAAATACATACATACACACATGTGCTTATCACTAAATCGATATTAGGCGTAAATATGTACCAAATACTACAACACAGCCACCTATATATGTATATCTACATAAAAGACACAAAACATCACACTAAAAACACCAACAGCACAAATACAGCACACATAAATACATACATACACACATGTGCTTATCACTAAATCGATATTAGGCGTAAATATGTACCAAATACTACAACACAGCCACCTATATATGTATATCTACATAAAAGACACAAAACATCACACTAAAAACACCAACAGCACAAATACAGCACACATAAATACATACAAATCGATATTAAAAAAAGAAATAAATATTGCAAACACATTATTTGAACCACATATGATAAACGTGAGTGATCTTCCCCTCCACCGCCCCCGCCACCAACCAAAGACAGTTGGAAGAGACTATATTGTCAGTTTACTATTTAATAAAAAATAATAATTGCAATAACGCTGCCCGGGCAGCGATCCCACTACCTTTCCCCCGGAAGCCCCACCACCAACCCCTCCGCCGCCCCACCACCAACCAGACATAGTTACAGTTTATTACACTCGTACACAAACCTGCAAATTGAATACGGAAATTATTTACAATGTGGTAAATTTATTTGTTATAACATTTTTAAGTGTGGCAACTTCAGCACAATACAGCACACATAAATACATACATACACACATGTGCTTATCACTAAATCGATATTAGGCGTAAATATGTACCAAATACTACAACACAGCCACCTATGTATATCTACATAAAAGACACAAAACATCACACTAAAAACACCAACAGCACAAATATAGCACACATAAATACATACATACACACATGTGCTTATCACTAAATCGATATTAGGCGTAAATATGTACCAAATACTACAACACAGCCACCTATATATGTATATCTACATAAAAGACACAAAACATCACACTAAAAACACCAACAGCACAAATACAGCACACATAAATACATACATACACACATGTGCTTATCACTAAATCGATATTAGGCGTAAATATGTACCAAATACTACAACACAGCCACCTATATATGTATATCTACATAAAAGACACAAAACATCACACTAAAAACACCAACAGCACAAATACAGCACACATAAATACATACATACACACATGTGCTTATCACTAAATCGATATTAGGCGTAAATATGTACCAAATACTACAACACAGCCACCTATATATGTATATCTACATAAAAGACACAAAACATCACACTAAAAACACCAACAGCACAAATACAGCACACATAAATACATACAAATCGATATTAAAAAAAGAAATAAATATTGCAAACACATTATTTGAACCACATATGATAAACGTGAGTGATCTTCCCCTCCACCGCCCCCGCCACCAACCAAAGACAGTTGGAAGAGACTATATTGTCAGTTTACTATTTAATAAAAAATAATAATTGCAATAACGCTGCCCGGGCAGCGATCCCACTACCTTTCCCCCGGAAGCCCCACCACCAACCCCTCCGCCGCCCCACCACCAACCCCTCCGCCGCCCCACCACCAACCAGACATAGTTACAGTTTATTACACTCGTACACAAACCTGCAAATTGAATACGGAAATTATTTACAATGTGGTAAATTTATTTGTTATAACATTTTTAAGTGTGGCAACTTCAGCACAATACAGCACACATAAATACATACATACACACATGTGCTTATCACTAAATCGATATTAGGCGTAAATATGTACCAAATACTACAACACAGCCACCTATATATGTATATCTACATAAAAGACACAAAACATCACACTAAAAACACCAACAGCACAAATACAGCACACATAAATACATACATACACACATGTGCTTATCACTAAATCGATATTAGGCGTAAATATGTACCAAATACTACAACACAGCCACCTATATATGTATATCTACATAAAAGACACAAAACATCACACTAAAAACACCAACAGCACAAATACAGCACACATAAATACATACATACACACATGTGCTTATCACTAAATCGATATTAGGCGTAAATATGTACCAAATACTACAACACAGCCACCTATATATGTATATCTACATAAAAGACACAAAACATCACACTAAAAATACCAACAGCACAAATACAGCACACATAAATACATACAAATCGATATTAAAAAAAGAAATAAATATTGCAAACACATTATTTGAACCACATATGATAAACGTGAGTGATCTTCCCCTCCACCGCCCCCGCCGCCAACCAAAGACAGTTGGAAGAGACTATATTGTCAGTTTACTATTTAATAAAAAATAATAATTGCAATAACGCTGCCCGGGCAGCGATCCCACTACCTTTCCCCCGGAAGCCCCACCACCAACCCCTCCGCCGCCCCACCACCAACCAGACATAGTTACAGTTTATTACACTCGTACACAAACCTGCAAATTGAATACGGAAATTATTTACAATGTGGTAAATTTATTTGTTATAACATTTTTAAGTGTGGCAACTTCAGCACAATACAGCACACATAAATACATACATACACACATGTGCTTATCACTAAATCGATATTAGGCGTAAATATGTACCAAATACTACAACACAGCCACCTATGTATATCTACATAAAAGACACAAAACATCACACTAAAAACACCAACAGCACAAATACAGCACACATAAATACATACATACACACATGTGCTTGTCACTAAATCGATATTAGGCGTAAATATGTACCAAATACTACAACACAGCCACCTATATATGTATATCTACATAAAAGACACAAAACATCACACTAAAAACACCAACAGCACAAATACAGCACACATAAATACATACATACACACATGTGCTTATCACTAAATCGATATTAGGCGTAAATATGTACCAAATACTACCACACAGCCACCTATATATGTATATCTACATAAAAGACACAGCACATCACACTAAAAACACCAACAGCACAAATACAGCACACATAAATACATACATACACACATGTGCTTGTCACTAAATCGATATTAGGCGTAAATATGTACCAAATACTACAACACAGCCACCTATATATGTATATCTACATAAAAGACACAGAACATCACACTAAAAACACCAACAGCACAAATACAGCACACATAAATACATACGTACACACATGTGCTTATCACTAAATCGATATTAGGCGTAAATATGTACCAAATACTACAACACAGCCACCTATATATGTATATCTACATAAAAGACACAAAACATCACACTAAAAACACCAACAGCACAAATACAGCACACATAAATACATACAAATCGATATTAAAAAAAGAAATAAATATTGCAAACACATTATTTGAACCACATATGATAAACGTGAGTGATCTTCCCCTCCACCGCCCCCGCCACCAACCAAAGACAGTTGGAAGAGACTATATTGTCAGTTTACTATTTAATAAAAAATAATAATTGCAATAACGCTGCCCGGGCAGCGATCCCACTACCTTTCCCCCGGAAGCCCCACCACCAACCCCTCCGCCGCCCCACCACCAACCAGAGATAGTTACAGTTGATTACACTCGTACACAAACCTGCAAATTGAATACGGAAATTATTTACAATGTGGTAAATTTATTTGGTATAAACAAATATGTAATAACTTTATCCAACATTTTACAATTGGCAACATCAACCAGTTTATTTCCTAATATTTATGTTTATTTATTAATTCATTGTTATTAACATTTTTAAGTGTGGCAACTTCAGCACAATACAGCACACATAAATACATACACACACACATGTGCTTATCACTAAATCGATATTAGGCGTAAATATGTACCAAATACTACAACACAGCCACCTATATATGTATATCTACATAAAAGACACAAAACATCACACTAAAAACACCAACAGCACAAATACAGCACACATAAATACATACATACACACATGTGCTTATCACTAAATCGATATTAGGCGTAAATATGTACCAAATACTACAACACAGCCACCTATATATGTATATCTACATAAAAGACACAAAACATCACACTAAAAACACCAACAGCACAAATACAGCACACATAAATACATACATACACACATGTGCTTATCACTAAATCGATATTAGGCGTAAATATGTACCAAATACTACAACACAGCCACCTATATATGTATATCTACATAAAAGACACAAAACATCACACTAAAAACACCAACAGCACAAATACAGCACACATAAATACATACATACACACATGTGCTTATCACTAAATCGATATTAGGCGTAAATATGTACCAAATACTACAACACAGCCACCTATATATGTATATCTACATAAAAGACACAGAACATCACACTAAAAACACCAACAGCACAAATACAGCACACATAAATACATACGTACACACATGTGCTTATCACTAAATCGATATTAGGCGTAAATATGTACCAAATACTACAACACAGCCACCTATATATGTATATCTACATAAAAGACACAAAACATCACACTAAAAACACCAACAGCACAAATACAGCACACATAAATACATACATACACACATGTGCTTATCACTAAATCGATATTAGGCGTAAATATGTACCAAATACTACAACACAGCCACCTATATATGTATATCTACATAAAAGACACAAAACATCACACTAAAAACACCAACAGCACAAATACAGCACACATAAATACATACATACACACATGTGCTTATCACTAAATCGATATTAGGCGTAAATATGTACCAAATACTACAACACAGCCACCTATATATGTATATCTACATAAAAGACACAAAACATCACACTAAAAACACCAACAGCACAAATACAGCACACATAAATACATACAAATCGATATTAAAAAAAGAAATAAATATTGCAAACACATTATTTGAACCACATATGATAAACGTGAGTGATCTTCCCCTCCACCGCCCCCGCCACCAACCAAAGACAGTTGGAAGAGACTATATTGTCAGTTTACTATTTAATAAAAAATAATAATTGCAATAACGCTGCCCGGGCAGCGATCCCACTACCTTTCCCCCGGAAGCCCCACCACCAACCCCTCCGCCGCCCCACCACCAACCCCTCCGCCGCCCCACCACCAACCAGACATAGTTACAGTTTATTACACTCGTACACAAACCTGCAAATTGAATACGGAAATTATTTACAATGTGGTAAATTTATTTGTTATAACATTTTTAAGTGTGGCAACTTCAGCACAATACAGCACACATAAATACATACATACACACATGTGCTTATCACTAAATCGATATTAGGCGTAAATATGTACCAAATACTACAACACAGCCACCTATATATGTATATCTACATAAAAGACACAAAACATCACACTAAAAACACCAACAGCACAAATACAGCACACATAAATACATACATACACACATGTGCTTATCACTAAATCGATATTAGGCGTAAATATGTACCAAATACTACAACACAGCCACCTATATATGTATATCTACATAAAAGACACAAAACATCACACTAAAAACACCAACAGCACAAATACAGCACACATAAATACATACATACACACATGTGCTTATCACTAAATCGATATTAGGCGTAAATATGTACCAAATACTACAACACAGCCACCTATATATGTATATCTACATAAAAGACACAAAACATCACACTAAAAACACCAACAGCACAAATACAGCACACATAAATACATACAAATCGATATTAAAAAAAGAAATAAATATTGCAAACACATTATTTGAACCACATATGATAAACGTGAGTGATCTTCCCCTCCACCGCCCCCGCCGCCAACCAAAGACAGTTGGAAGAGACTATATTGTCAGTTTACTATTTAATAAAAAATAATAATTGCAATAACGCTGCCCGGGCAGCGATCCCACTACCTTTCCCCCGGAAGCCCCACCACCAACCCCTCCGCCGCCCCACCACCAACCAGACATAGTTACAGTTTATTACACTCGTACACAAACCTGCAAATTGAATACGGAAATTATTTACAATGTGGTAAATTTATTTGTTATAACATTTTTAAGTGTGGCAACTTCAGCACAATACAGCACACATAAATACATACATACACACATGTGCTTATCACTAAATCGATATTAGGCGTAAATATGTACCAAATACTACAACACAGCCACCTATATATGTATATCTACATAAAAGACACAAAACATCACACTAAAAACACCAACAGCACAAATACAGCACACATAAATACATACATACACACATGTGCTTATCACTAAATCGATATTAGGCGTAAATATGTACCAAATACTACAACACAGCCACCTATATATGTATATCTACATAAAAGACACAAAACATCACACTAAAAACACCAACAGCACAAATACAGCACACATAAATACATACAAATCGATATTAAAAAAAGAAATAAATATTGCAAACACATTATTTGAACCACATATGATAAACGTGAGTGATCTTCCCCTCCACCGCCCCCGCCGCCAACCAAAGACAGTTGGAAGAGACTATATTGTCAGTTTACTATTTAATAAAAAATAATAATTGCAATAACGCTGCCCGGGCAGCGATCCCACTACCTTTCCCCCGGAAGCCCCACCACCAACCCCTCCGCCGCCCAACCACCAACCAGACATAGTTACAGTTTATTACACTCGTACACAAACCTGCAAATTGAATACGGAAATTATTTACAATGTGGTAAATTTATTTGTTATAACATTTTTAAGTGTGGCAACTTCAGCACAATACAGCACACATAAATACATACATACACACATGTGCTTATCACTAAATCGATATTAGGCGTAAATATGTACCAAATACTACAACACAGCCACCTATATATGTATATCTACATAAAAGACACAAAACATCACACTAAAAACACCAACAGCACAAATACAGCACACATAAATACATACATACACACATGTGCTTATCACTAAATCGATATTAGGCGTAAATATGTACCAAATACTACAACACAGCCACCTATATATGTATATCTACATAAAAGACACAAAACATCACACTAAAAACACCAACAGCACAAATACAGCACACATAAATACATACATACACACATGTGCTTATCACTAAATCGATATTAGGCGTAAATATGTACCAAATACTACAACACAGCCACCTATATATGTATATCTACATAAAAGACACAAAACATCACACTAAAAACACCAACAGCACAAATACAGCACACATAAATACATACAAATCGATATTAAAAAAAGAAATAAATATTGCAAACACATTATTTGAACCACATATGATAAACGTGAGTGATCTTCCCCTCCACCGCCCCCGCCACCAACCAAAGACAGTTGGAAGAGACTATATTGTCAGTTTACTATTTAATAAAAAATAATAATTGCAATAACGCTGCCCGGGCAGCGATCTCACTACCTTTCCCCCGGAAGCCCCACCACCAACCCCTCCGCCGCCCCACCACCAACCAGACATAGTTACAGTTTATTACACTCGTACACAAACCTGCAAATTGAATACGGAAATTATTTACAATGTGGTAAATTTATTTGTTATAACATTTTTAAGTGTGGCAACTTCAGCACAATACAGCACACATAAATACATACATACACACATGTGCTTATCACTAAATCGATATTAGGCGTAAATATGTACCAAATACTACAACACAGCCACCTATGTATATCTACATAAAAGACACAAAACATCACACTAAAAACACCAACAGCACAAATATAGCACACATAAATACATACATACACACATGTGCTTATCACTAAATCGATATTAGGCGTAAATATGTACCAAATACTACAACACAGCCACCTATATATGTATATCTACATAAAAGACACAAAACATCACACTAAAAACACCAACAGCACAAATACAGCACACATAAATACATACATACACACATGTGCTTATCACTAAATCGATATTAGGCGTAAATATGTACCAAATACTACAACACAGCCACCTATATATGTATATCTACATAAAAGACACAAAACATCACACTAAAAACACCAACAGCACAAATACAGCACACATAAATACATACATACACACATGTGCTTATCACTAAATCGATATTAGGCGTAAATATGTACCAAATACTACAACACAGCCACCTATATATGTATATCTACATAAAAGACACAAAACATCACACTAAAAACACCAACAGCACAAATACAGCACACATAAATACATACAAATCGATATTAAAAAAAGAAATAAATATTGCAAACACATTATTTGAACCACATATGATAAACGTGAGTGATCTTCCCCTCCACCGCCCCCGCCACCAACCAAAGACAGTTGGAAGAGACTATATTGTCAGTTTACTATTTAATAAAAAATAATAATTGCAATAACGCTGCCCGGGCAGCGATCCCACTACCTTTCCCCCGGAAGCCCCACCACCAACCCCTCCGCCGCCCCACCACCAACCCCTCCGCCGCCCCACCACCAACCAGACATAGTTACAGTTTATTACACTCGTACACAAACCTGCAAATTGAATACGGAAATTATTTACAATGTGGTAAATTTATTTGTTATAACATTTTTAAGTGTGGCAACTTCAGCACAATACAGCACACATAAATACATACATACACACATGTGCTTATCACTAAATCGATATTAGGCGTAAATATGTACCAAATACTACAACACAGCCACCTATATATGTATATCTACATAAAAGACACAAAACATCACACTAAAAACACCAACAGCACAAATACAGCACACATAAATACATACATACACACATGTGCTTATCACTAAATCGATATTAGGCGTAAATATGTACCAAATACTACCACACAGCCACCTATATATGTATATCTACATAAAAGACACAGCACATCACACTAAAAACACCAACAGCACAAATACAGCACACATAAATACATACATACACACATGTGCTTGTCACTAAATCGATATTAGGCGTAAATATGTACCAAATACTACAACACAGCCACCTATATATGTATATCTACATAAAAGACACAGAACATCACACTAAAAACACCAACAGCACAAATACAGCACACATAAATACATACGTACACACATGTGCTTATCACTAAATCGATATTAGGCGTAAATATGTACCAAATACTACAACACAGCCACCTATATATGTATATCTACATAAAAGACACAAAACATCACACTAAAAACACCAACAGCACAAATACAGCACACATAAATACATACAAATCGATATTAAAAAAAGAAATAAATATTGCAAACACATTATTTGAACCACATATGATAAACGTGAGTGATCTTCCCCTCCACCGCCCCCGCCACCAACCAAAGACAGTTGGAAGAGACTATATTGTCAGTTTACTATTTAATAAAAAATAATAATTGCAATAACGCTGCCCGGGCAGCGATCCCACTACCTTTCCCCCGGAAGCCCCACCACCAACCCCTCCGCCGCCCCACCACCAACCAGAGATAGTTACAGTTGATTACACTCGTACACAAACCTGCAAATTGAATACGGAAATTATTTACAATGTGGTAAATTTATTTGGTATAAACAAATATGTAATAACTTTATCCAACATTTTACAATTGGCAACATCAACCAGTTTATTTCCTAATATTTATGTTTATTTATTAATTCATTGTTATTAACATTTTTAAGTGTGGCAACTTCAGCACAATACAGCACACATAAATACATACACACACACATGTGCTTATCACTAAATCGATATTAGGCGTAAATATGTACCAAATACTACAACACAGCCACCTATATATGTATATCTACATAAAAGACACAAAACATCACACTAAAAACACCAACAGCACAAATACAGCACACATAAATACATACATACACACATGTGCTTATCACTAAATCGATATTAGGCGTAAATATGTACCAAATACTACAACACAGCCACCTATATATGTATATCTACATAAAAGACACAAAACATCACACTAAAAACACCAACAGCACAAATACAGCACACATAAATACATACATACACACATGTGCTTATCACTAAATCGATATTAGGCGTAAATATGTACCAAATACTACAACACAGCCACCTATATATGTATATCTACATAAAAGACACAAAACATCACACTAAAAACACCAACAGCACAAATACAGCACACATAAATACATACATACACACATGTGCTTATCACTAAATCGATATTAGGCGTAAATATGTACCAAATACTACAACACAGCCACCTATATATGTATATCTACATAAAAGACACAGAACATCACACTAAAAACACCAACAGCACAAATACAGCACACATAAATACATACGTACACACATGTGCTTATCACTAAATCGATATTAGGCGTAAATATGTACCAAATACTACAACACAGCCACCTATATATGTATATCTACATAAAAGACACAAAACATCACACTAAAAACACCAACAGCACAAATACAGCACACATAAATACATACATACACACATGTGCTTATCACTAAATCGATATTAGGCGTAAATATGTACCAAATACTACAACACAGCCACCTATATATGTATATCTACATAAAAGACACAAAACATCACACTAAAAACACCAACAGCACAAATACAGCACACATAAATACATACATACACACATGTGCTTATCACTAAATCGATATTAGGCGTAAATATGTACCAAATACTACAACACAGCCACCTATATATGTATATCTACATAAAAGACACAAAACATCACACTAAAAACACCAACAGCACAAATACAGCACACATAAATACATACAAATCGATATTAAAAAAAGAAATAAATATTGCAAACACATTATTTGAACCACATATGATAAACGTGAGTGATCTTCCCCTCCACCGCCCCCGCCACCAACCAAAGACAGTTGGAAGAGACTATATTGTCAGTTTACTATTTAATAAAAAATAATAATTGCAATAACGCTGCCCGGGCAGCGATCCCACTACCTTTCCCCCGGAAGCCCCACCACCAACCCCTCCGCCGCCCCACCACCAACCCCTCCGCCGCCCCACCACCAACCAGACATAGTTACAGTTTATTACACTCGTACACAAACCTGCAAATTGAATACGGAAATTATTTACAATGTGGTAAATTTATTTGTTATAACATTTTTAAGTGTGGCAACTTCAGCACAATACAGCACACATAAATACATACATACACACATGTGCTTATCACTAAATCGATATTAGGCGTAAATATGTACCAAATACTACAACACAGCCACCTATATATGTATATCTACATAAAAGACACAAAACATCACACTAAAAACACCAACAGCACAAATACAGCACACATAAATACATACATACACACATGTGCTTATCACTAAATCGATATTAGGCGTAAATATGTACCAAATACTACAACACAGCCACCTATATATGTATATCTACATAAAAGACACAAAACATCACACTAAAAACACCAACAGCACAAATACAGCACACATAAATACATACATACACACATGTGCTTATCACTAAATCGATATTAGGCGTAAATATGTACCAAATACTACAACACAGCCACCTATATATGTATATCTACATAAAAGACACAAAACATCACACTAAAAACACCAACAGCACAAATACAGCACACATAAATACATACAAATCGATATTAAAAAAAGAAATAAATATTGCAAACACATTATTTGAACCACATATGATAAACGTGAGTGATCTTCCCCTCCACCGCCCCCGCCGCCAACCAAAGACAGTTGGAAGAGACTATATTGTCAGTTTACTATTTAATAAAAAATAATAATTGCAATAACGCTGCCCGGGCAGCGATCCCACTACCTTTCCCCCGGAAGCCCCACCACCAACCCCTCCGCCGCCCCACCACCAACCAGACATAGTTACAGTTTATTACACTCGTACACAAACCTGCAAATTGAATACGGAAATTATTTACAATGTGGTAAATTTATTTGTTATAACATTTTTAAGTGTGGCAACTTCAGCACAATACAGCACACATAAATACATACATACACACATGTGCTTATCACTAAATCGATATTAGGCGTAAATATGTACCAAATACTACAACACAGCCACCTATATATGTATATCTACATAAAAGACACAAAACATCACACTAAAAACACCAACAGCACAAATACAGCACACATAAATACATACATACACACATGTGCTTATCACTAAATCGATATTAGGCGTAAATATGTACCAAATACTACAACACAGCCACCTATATATGTATATCTACATAAAAGACACAAAACATCACACTAAAAACACCAACAGCACAAATACAGCACACATAAATACATACAAATCGATATTAAAAAAAGAAATAAATATTGCAAACACATTATTTGAACCACATATGATAAACGTGAGTGATCTTCCCCTCCACCGCCCCCGCCGCCAACCAAAGACAGTTGGAAGAGACTATATTGTCAGTTTACTATTTAATAAAAAATAATAATTGCAATAACGCTGCCCGGGCAGCGATCCCACTACCTTTCCCCCGGAAGCCCCACCACCAACCCCTCCGCCGCCCAACCACCAACCAGACATAGTTACAGTTTATTACACTCGTACACAAACCTGCAAATTGAATACGGAAATTATTTACAATGTGGTAAATTTATTTGTTATAACATTTTTAAGTGTGGCAACTTCAGCACAATACAGCACACATAAATACATACATACACACATGTGCTTATCACTAAATCGATATTAGGCGTAAATATGTACCAAATACTACAACACAGCCACCTATATATGTATATCTACATAAAAGACACAAAACATCACACTAAAAACACCAACAGCACAAATACAGCACACATAAATACATACATACACACATGTGCTTATCACTAAATCGATATTAGGCGTAAATATGTACCAAATACTACAACACAGCCACCTATATATGTATATCTACATAAAAGACACAAAACATCACACTAAAAACACCAACAGCACAAATACAGCACACATAAATACATACATACACACATGTGCTTATCACTAAATCGATATTAGGCGTAAATATGTACCAAATACTACAACACAGCCACCTATATATGTATATCTACATAAAAGACACAAAACATCACACTAAAAACACCAACAGCACAAATACAGCACACATAAATACATACAAATCGATATTAAAAAAAGAAATAAATATTGCAAACACATTATTTGAACCACATATGATAAACGTGAGTGATCTTCCCCTCCACCGCCCCCGCCACCAACCAAAGACAGTTGGAAGAGACTATATTGTCAGTTTACTATTTAATAAAAAATAATAATTGCAATAACGCTGCCCGGGCAGCGATCCCACTACCTTTCCCCCGGAAGCCCCACCACCAACCCCTCCGCCGCCCCACCACCAACCAGACATAGTTACAGTTTATTACACTCGTACACAAACCTGCAAATTGAATACGGAAATTATTTACAATGTGGTAAATTTATTTGTTATAACATTTTTAAGTGTGGCAACTTCAGCACAATACAGCACACATAAATACATACATACACACATGTGCTTATCACTAAATCGATATTAGGCGTAAATATGTACCAAATACTACAACACAGCCACCTATGTATATCTACATAAAAGACACAAAACATCACACTAAAAACACCAACAGCACAAATATAGCACACATAAATACATACATACACACATGTGCTTATCACTAAATCGATATTAGGCGTAAATATGTACCAAATACTACAACACAGCCACCTATATATGTATATCTACATAAAAGACACAAAACATCACACTAAAAACACCAACAGCACAAATACAGCACACATAAATACATACATACACACATGTGCTTATCACTAAATCGATATTAGGCGTAAATATGTACCAAATACTACAACACAGCCACCTATATATGTATATCTACATAAAAGACACAAAACATCACACTAAAAACACCAACAGCACAAATACAGCACACATAAATACATACATACACACATGTGCTTATCACTAAATCGATATTAGGCGTAAATATGTACCAAATACTACAACACAGCCACCTATATATGTATATCTACATAAAAGACACAAAACATCACACTAAAAACACCAACAGCACAAATACAGCACACATAAATACATACAAATCGATATTAAAAAAAGAAATAAATATTGCAAACACATTATTTGAACCACATATGATAAACGTGAGTGATCTTCCCCTCCACCGCCCCCGCCACCAACCAAAGACAGTTGGAAGAGACTATATTGTCAGTTTACTATTTAATAAAAAATAATAATTGCAATAACGCTGCCCGGGCAGCGATCCCACTACCTTTCCCCCGGAAGCCCCACCACCAACCCCTCCGCCGCCCCACCACCAACCCCTCCGCCGCCCCACCACCAACCAGACATAGTTACAGTTTATTACACTCGTACACAAACCTGCAAATTGAATACGGAAATTATTTACAATGTGGTAAATTTATTTGTTATAACATTTTTAAGTGTGGCAACTTCAGCACAATACAGCACACATAAATACATACATACACACATGTGCTTATCACTAAATCGATATTAGGCGTAAATATGTACCAAATACTACAACACAGCCACCTATATATGTATATCTACATAAAAGACACAAAACATCACACTAAAAACACCAACAGCACAAATACAGCACACATAAATACATACATACACACATGTGCTTATCACTAAATCGATATTAGGCGTAAATATGTACCAAATACTACAACACAGCCACCTATATATGTATATCTACATAAAAGACACAAAACATCACACTAAAAACACCAACAGCACAAATACAGCACACATAAATACATACATACACACATGTGCTTATCACTAAATCGATATTAGGCGTAAATATGTACCAAATACTACAACACAGCCACCTATATATGTATATCTACATAAAAGACACAAAACATCACACTAAAAATACCAACAGCACAAATACAGCACACATAAATACATACAAATCGATATTAAAAAAAGAAATAAATATTGCAAACACATTATTTGAACCACATATGATAAACGTGAGTGATCTTCCCCTCCACCGCCCCCGCCACCAACCAAAGACAGTTGGAAGAGACTATATTGTCAGTTTACTATTTAATAAAAAATAATAATTGCAATAACGCTGCCCGGGCAGCGATCCCACTACCTTTCCCCCGGAAGCCCCACCACCAACCCCTCCGCCGCCCCACCACCAACCAGACATAGTTACAGTTTATTACACTCGTACACAAACCTGCAAATTGAATACGGAAATTATTTACAATGTGGTAAATTTATTTGTTATAACATTTTTAAGTGTGGCAACTTCAGCACAATACAGCACACATAAATACATACATACACACATGTGCTTATCACTAAATCGATATTAGGCGTAAATATGTACCAAATACTACAACACAGCCACCTATGTATATCTACATAAAAGACACAAAACATCACACTAAAAACACCAACAGCACAAATACAGCACACATAAATACATACATACACACATGTGCTTGTCACTAAATCGATATTAGGCGTAAATATGTACCAAATACTACAACACAGCCACCTATATATGTATATCTACATAAAAGACACAAAACATCACACTAAAAACACCAACAGCACAAATACAGCACACATAAATACATACATACACACATGTGCTTATCACTAAATCGATATTAGGCGTAAATATGTACCAAATACTACCACACAGCCACCTATATATGTATATCTACATAAAAGACACAGCACATCACACTAAAAACACCAACAGCACAAATACAGCACACATAAATACATACATACACACATGTGCTTGTCACTAAATCGATATTAGGCGTAAATATGTACCAAATACTACAACACAGCCACCTATATATGTATATCTACATAAAAGACACAGAACATCACACTAAAAACACCAACAGCACAAATACAGCACACATAAATACATACGTACACACATGTGCTTATCACTAAATCGATATTAGGCGTAAATATGTACCAAATACTACAACACAGCCACCTATATATGTATATCTACATAAAAGACACAAAACATCACACTAAAAACACCAACAGCACAAATACAGCACACATAAATACATACAAATCGATATTAAAAAAAGAAATAAATATTGCAAACACATTATTTGAACCACATATGATAAACGTGAGTGATCTTCCCCTCCACCGCCCCCGCCACCAACCAAAGACAGTTGGAAGAGACTATATTGTCAGTTTACTATTTAATAAAAAATAATAATTGCAATAACGCTGCCCGGGCAGCGATCCCACTACCTTTCCCCCGGAAGCCCCACCACCAACCCCTCCGCCGCCCCACCACCAACCAGAGATAGTTACAGTTGATTACACTCGTACACAAACCTGCAAATTGAATACGGAAATTATTTACAATGTGGTAAATTTATTTGGTATAAACAAATATGTAATAACTTTATCCAACATTTTACAATTGGCAACATCAACCAGTTTATTTCCTAATATTTATGTTTATTTATTAATTCATTGTTATTAACATTTTTAAGTGTGGCAACTTCAGCACAATACAGCACACATAAATACATACACACACACATGTGCTTATCACTAAATCGATATTAGGCGTAAATATGTACCAAATACTACAACACAGCCACCTATATATGTATATCTACATAAAAGACACAAAACATCACACTAAAAACACCAACAGCACAAATACAGCACACATAAATACATACATACACACATGTGCTTATCACTAAATCGATATTAGGCGTAAATATGTACCAAATACTACAACACAGCCACCTATATATGTATATCTACATAAAAGACACAAAACATCACACTAAAAACACCAACAGCACAAATACAGCACACATAAATACATACATACACACATGTGCTTATCACTAAATCGATATTAGGCGTAAATATGTACCAAATACTACAACACAGCCACCTATATATGTATATCTACATAAAAGACACAAAACATCACACTAAAAACACCAACAGCACAAATACAGCACACATAAATACATACATACACACATGTGCTTATCACTAAATCGATATTAGGCGTAAATATGTACCAAATACTACAACACAGCCACCTATATATGTATATCTACATAAAAGACACAGAACATCACACTAAAAACACCAACAGCACAAATACAGCACACATAAATACATACGTACACACATGTGCTTATCACTAAATCGATATTAGGCGTAAATATGTACCAAATACTACAACACAGCCACCTATATATGTATATCTACATAAAAGACACAAAACATCACACTAAAAACACCAACAGCACAAATACAGCACACATAAATACATACATACACACATGTGCTTATCACTAAATCGATATTAGGCGTAAATATGTACCAAATACTACAACACAGCCACCTATATATGTATATCTACATAAAAGACACAAAACATCACACTAAAAACACCAACAGCACAAATACAGCACACATAAATACATACAAATCGATATTAAAAAAAGAAATAAATATTGCAAACACATTATTTGAACCACATATGATAAACGTGAGTGATCTTCCCCTCCACCGCCCCCGCCACCAACCAAAGACAGTTGGAAGAGACTATATTGTCAGTTTACTATTTAATAAAAAATAATAATTGCAATAACGCTGCCCGGGCAGCGATCCCACTACCTTTCCCCCGGAAGCCCCACCACCAACCCCTCCGCCGCCCCACCTATATATGTATATCTACATAAAAGACACAGAACATCACACTAAAAACACCAACAGCACAAATACAGCACACATAAATACATACGTACACACATGTGCTTATCACTAAATCGATATTAGGCGTAAATATGTACCAAATACTACAACACAGCCACCTATATATGTATATCTACATAAAAGACACAAAACATCACACTAAAAACACCAACAGCACAAATACAGCACACATAAATACATACAAATCGATATTAAAAAAAGAAATAAATATTGCAAACACATTATTTGAACCACATATGATAAACGTGAGTGATCTTCCCCTCCACCGCCCCCGCCACCAACCAAAGACAGTTGGAAGAGACTATATTGTCAGTTTACTATTTAATAAAAAATAATAATTGCAATAACGCTGCCCGGGCAGCGATCCCACTACCTTTCCCCCGGAAGCCCCACCACCAACCCCTCCGCCGCCCCACCACCAACCAGAGATAGTTACAGTTGATTACACTCGTACACAAACCTGCAAATTGAATACGGAAATTATTTACAATGTGGTAAATTTATTTGGTATAAACAAATATGTAATAACTTTATCCAACATTTTACAATTGGCAACATCAACCAGTTTATTTCCTAATATTTATGTTTATTTATTAATTCATTGTTATTAACATTTTTAAGTGTGGCAACTTCAGCACAATACAGCACACATAAATACATACACACACACATGTGCTTATCACTAAATCGATATTAGGCGTAAATATGTACCAAATACTACAACACAGCCACCTATATATGTATATCTACATAAAAGACACAAAACATCACACTAAAAACACCAACAGCACAAATACAGCACACATAAATACATACATACACACATGTGCTTATCACTAAATCGATATTAGGCGTAAATATGTACCAAATACTACAACACAGCCACCTATATATGTATATCTACATAAAAGACACAAAACATCACACTAAAAACACCAACAGCACAAATACAGCACACATAAATACATACATACACACATGTGCTTATCACTAAATCGATATTAGGCGTAAATATGTACCAAATACTACAACACAGCCACCTATATATGTATATCTACATAAAAGACACAAAACATCACACTAAAAACACCAACAGCACAAATACAGCACACATAAATACATACATACACACATGTGCTTATCACTAAATCGATATTAGGCGTAAATATGTACCAAATACTACAACACAGCCACCTATATATGTATATCTACATAAAAGACACAGAACATCACACTAAAAACACCAACAGCACAAATACAGCACACATAAATACATACGTACACACATGTGCTTATCACTAAATCGATATTAGGCGTAAATATGTACCAAATACTACAACACAGCCACCTATATATGTATATCTACATAAAAGACACAAAACATCACACTAAAAACACCAACAGCACAAATACAGCACACATAAATACATACATACACACATGTGCTTATCACTAAATCGATATTAGGCGTAAATATGTACCAAATACTACAACACAGCCACCTATATATGTATATCTACATAAAAGACACAAAACATCACACTAAAAACACCAACAGCACAAATACAGCACACATAAATACATACAAATCGATATTAAAAAAAGAAATAAATATTGCAAACACATTATTTGAACCACATATGATAAACGTGAGTGATCTTCCCCTCCACCGCCCCCGCCACCAACCAAAGACAGTTGGAAGAGACTATATTGTCAGTTTACTATTTAATAAAAAATAATAATTGCAATAACGCTGCCCGGGCAGCGATCCCACTACCTTTCCCCCGGAAGCCCCACCACCAACCCCTCCGCCGCCCCACCACCAACCAGACATAGTTACAGTTTATTACACTCGTACACAAACCTGCAAATTGAATACGGAAATTATTTACAATGTGGTAAATTTATTTGTTATAACATTTTTAAGTGTGGCAACTTCAGCACAATACAGCACACATAAATACATACATACACACATGTGCTTATCACTAAATCGATATTAGGCGTAAATATGTACCAAATACTACAACACAGCCACCTATATATGTATATCTACATAAAAGACACAAAACATCACACTAAAAACACCAACAGCACAAATATAGCACACATAAATACATACATACACACATGTGCTTATCACTAAATCGATATTAGGCGTAAATATGTACCAAATACTACAACACAGCCACCTATATATGTATATCTACATAAAAGACACAAAACATCACACTAAAAACACCAACAGCACAAATACAGCACACATAAATACATACATACACACATGTGCTTATCACTAAATCGATATTAGGCGTAAATATGTACCAAATACTACAACACAGCCACCTATATATGTATATCTACATAAAAGACACAAAACATCACACTAAAAACACCAACAGCACAAATACAGCACACATAAATACATACATACACACATGTGCTTATCACTAAATCGATATTAGGCGTAAATATGTACCAAATACTACAACACAGCCACCTATATATGTATATCTACATAAAAGACACAAAACATCACACTAAAAACACCAACAGCACAAATACAGCACACATAAATACATACAAATCGATATTAAAAAAAGAAATAAATATTGCAAACACATTATTTGAACCACATATGATAAACGTGAGTGATCTTCCCCTCCACCGCCCCCGCCACCAACCAAAGACAGTTGGAAGAGACTATATTGTCAGTTTACTATTTAATAAAAAATAATAATTGCAATAACGCTGCCCGGGCAGCGATCCCACTACCTTTCCCCCGGAAGCCCCACCACCAACCCCTCCGCCGCCCCACCACCAACCCCTCCGCCGCCCCACCACCAACCAGACATAGTTACAGTTTATTACACTCGTACACAAACCTGCAAATTGAATACGGAAATTATTTACAATGTGGTAAATTTATTTGTTATAACATTTTTAAGTGTGGCAACTTCAGCACAATACAGCACACATAAATACATACATACACACATGTGCTTATCACTAAATCGATATTAGGCGTAAATATGTACCAAATACTACAACACAGCCACCTATATATGTATATCTACATAAAAGACACAAAACATCACACTAAAAACACCAACAGCACAAATACAGCACACATAAATACATACAAATCGATATTAAAAAAAGAAATAAATATTGCAAACACATTATTTGAACCACATATGATAAACGTGAGTGATCTTCCCCTCCACCGCCCCCGCCGCCAACCAAAGACAGTTGGAAGAGACTATATTGTCAGTTTACTATTTAATAAAAAATAATAATTGCAATAACGCTGCCCGGGCAGCGATCCCACTACCTTTCCCCCGGAAGCCCCACCACCAACCCCTCCGCCGCCCCACCACCAACCAGACATAGTTACAGTTTATTACACTCGTACACAAACCTGCAAATTGAATACGGAAATTATTTACAATGTGGTAAATTTATTTGTTATAACATTTTTAAGTGTGGCAACTTCAGCACAATACAGCACACATAAATACATACATACACACATGTGCTTATCACTAAATCGATATTAGGCGTAAATATGTACCAAATACTACAACACAGCCACCTATATATGTATATCTACATAAAAGACACAAAACATCACACTAAAAACACCAACAGCACAAATACAGCACACATAAATACATACATACACACATGTGCTTATCACTAAATCGATATTAGGCGTAAATATGTACCAAATACTACAACACAGCCACCTATATATGTATATCTACATAAAAGACACAAAACATCACACTAAAAACACCAACAGCACAAATACAGCACACATAAATACATACAAATCGATATTAAAAAAAGAAATAAATCTTGCAAACACATTATTTGAACCACATATGATAAACGTGAGTGATCTTCCCCTCCACCGCCCCCGCCACCAACCAAAGACAGTTGGAAGAGACTATATTGTCAGTTTACTATTTAATAAAAAATAATAATTGCAATAACGCTGCCCGGGCAGCGATCCCACTAACTTTCCCCCGGAAGCCCCACCACCAAACCCTCCGCCGCCCCACCACCAACCAGACATAGTTACAGTTTATTACACTCGTACACAAACCTGCAAATTGAATACGGAAATTATTTACAATGTGGTAAATTTATTTGTTATAACATTTTTAAGTGTGGCAACTTCAGCACAATACAGCACACATAAATACATACATACACACATGTGCTTATCACTAAATCGATATTAGGCGTAAATATGTACCAAATACTACAACACAGCCACCTATATATGTATATCTACATAAAAGACACAAAACATCACACTAAAAACACCAACAGCACAAATACAGCACACATAAATACATACATACACACATGTGCTTATCACTAAATCGATATTAGGCGTAAATATGTACCAAATACTACAACACAGCCACCTATATATGTATATCTACATAAAAGACACAAAACATCACACTAAAAACACCAACAGCACAAATACAGCACACATAAATACATACATACACACATGTGCTTATCACTAAATCGATATTAGGCGTAAATATGTACCAAATACTACAACACAGCCACCTATATATGTATATCTACATAAAAGACACAAAACATCACACTAAAAACACCAACAGCACAAATACAGCACACATAAATACATACAAATCGATATTAAAAAAAGAAATAAATATTGCAAACACATTATTTGAACCACATATGATAAACGTGAGTGATCTTCCCCTCCACCGCCCCCGCCACCAACCAAAGACAGTTGGAAGAGACTATATTGTCAGTTTACTATTTAATAAAAAATAATAATTGCAATAACGCTGCCCGGGCAGCGATCCCACTACCTTTCCCCCGGAAGCCCCACCACCAACCCCTCCGCCGCCCCACCACCAACCAGACATAGTTACAGTTTATTACACTCGTACACAAACCTGCAAATTGAATACGGAAATTATTTACAATGTGGTAAATTTATTTGTTATAACATTTTTAAGTGTGGCAACTTCAGCACAATACAGCACACATAAATACATACATACACACATGTGCTTATCACTAAATCGATATTAGGCGTAAATATGTACCAAATACTACAACACAGCCACCTATATATGTATATCTACATAAAAGACACAAAACATCACACTAAAAACACCAACAGCACAAATACAGCACACATAAATACATACATACACACATGTGCTTATCACTAAATCGATATTAGGCGTAAATATGTACCAAATACTACAACACAGCCACCTATATATGTATATCTACATAAAAGACACAAAACATCACACTAAAAACACCAACAGCACAAATACAGCACACATAAATACATACATACACACATGTGCTTATCACTAAATCGATATTAGGCGTAAATATGTACCAAATACTACAACACAGCCACCTATATATGTATATCTACATAAAAGACCAACAGCACAAATACAGCACACATAAATACATACATACACACATGTGCTTATCACTAAATCGATATTAGGCGTAAATATGTACCAAATACTACAACACAGCCACCTATATATGTATATCTAAATAAAAGACACAAAACATCACACTAAAAACACCAACAGCACAAATACAGCACACATAAATACATACAAATCGATATTAAAAAGAGAAATAAATATTGCAAACACATTATTTGAACCACATATGATAAACGTGAGTGGCCATCCATCTTCCCCTCCACCGCCCCCGCCGCCAACCAAAGACTATATTGTCAGTTTACTATTTAATAAAAAATAATAATTGCAATAACGCTGCCCGGGCAGCGATCCCACTACCTTTCCCCCGGAAGTCCCACCACCAACCCCTCCGCCGCCCCACCACCAACCAGACATAGTTACAGTTTATTACACTCGTACACAAACCTGCAAATTGAATACGGAAATTATTTACAATGTGGTAAATTTATTTGTTATAACATTTTTAAGTGTGGCAACTTCAGCACAATACAGCACACATAAATACATACATACACACATGTGCTTATCACTAAATCGATATTAGGCGTAAATATGTACCAAATACTACAACACAGCCACCTATATATGTATATCTACATAAAAGACACAAAACATCACACTAAAAACACCAACAGCACAAATACAGCACACATAAATACATACATACACACATGTGCTTATCACTAAATCGATATTAGGCGTAAATATGTACCAAATACTACAACACAGCCACCTATATATGTATATCTACATAAAAGACACAAAACATCACACTAAAAACACCAACAGCACAAATACAGCACACATAAATACATACAAATCGATATTAAAAAAAGAAATAAATCTTGCAAACACATTATTTGAACCACATATGATAAACGTGAGTGATCTTCCCCTCCACCGCCCCCGCCACCAACCAAAGACAGTTGGAAGAGACTATATTGTCAGTTTACTATTTAATAAAAAATAATAATTGCAATAACGCTGCCCGGGCAGCGATCCCACTACCTTTCCCCCGGAAGCCCCACCACCAAACCCTCCGCCGCCCCACCACCAACCAGACATAGTTACAGTTTATTACACTCGTACACAAACCTGCAAATTGAATACGGAAATTATTTACAATGTGGTAAATTTATTTGTTATAACATTTTTAAGTGTGGCAACTTCAGCACAATACAGCACACATAAATACATACATACACACATGTGCTTATCACTAAATCGATATTAGGCGTAAATATGTACCAAATACTACAACACAGCCACCTATATATGTATATCTACATAAAAGACACAAAACATCACACTAAAAACACCAACAGCACAAATACAGCACACATAAATACATACATACACACATGTGCTTATCACTAAATCGATATTAGGCGTAAATATGTACCAAATACTACAACACAGCCACCTATATATGTATATCTACATAAAAGACACAAAACATCACACTAAAAACACCAACAGCACAAATACAGCACACATAAATACATACATACACACATGTGCTTATCACTAAATCGATATTAGGCGTAAATATGTACCAAATACTACAACACAGCCACCTATATATGTATATCTACATAAAAGACACAAAACATCACACTAAAAACACCAACAGCACAAATACAGCACACATAAATACATACAAATCGATATTAAAAAAAGAAATAAATATTGCAAACACATTATTTGAACCACATATGATAAACGTGAGTGATCTTCCCCTCCACCGCCCCCGCCACCAACCAAAGACAGTTGGAAGAGACTATATTGTCAGTTTACTATTTAATAAAAAATAATAATTGCAATAACGCTGCCCGGGCAGCGATCCCACTACCTTTCCCCCGGAAGCCCCACCACCAACCCCTCCGCCGCCCCACCACCAACCAGACATAGTTACAGTTTATTACACTCGTACACAAACCTGCAAATTGAATACGGAAATTATTTACAATGTGGTAAATTTATTTGTTATAACATTTTTAAGTGTGGCAACTTCAGCACAATACAGCACACATAAATACATACATACACACATGTGCTTATCACTAAATCGATATTAGGCGTAAATATGTACCAAATACTACAACACAGCCACCTATATATGTATATCTACATAAAAGACACAAAACATCACACTAAAAACACCAACAGCACAAATACAGCACACATAAATACATACATACACACATGTGCTTATCACTAAATCGATATTAGGCGTAAATATGTACCAAATACTACAACACAGCCACCTATATATGTATATCTACATAAAAGACCAACAGCACAAATACAGCACACATAAATACATACATACACACATGTGCTTATCACTAAATCGATATTAGGCGTAAATATGTACCAAATACTACAACACAGCCACCTATATATGTATATCTAAATAAAAGACACAAAACATCACACTAAAAACACCAACAGCACAAATACAGCACACATAAATACATACAAATCGATATTAAAAAGAGAAATAAATATTGCAAACACATTATTTGAACCACATATGATAAACGTGAGTGGCCATCCATCTTCCCCTCCACCGCCCCCGCCACCAACCAAAGACAGTTGGAAGAGACTATATTGTCAGTTTACTATTTAATAAAAAATAATAATTGCAATAACGCTGCCCGGGCAGCGATCCCACTACCTTTCCCCCGGAAGCCCCACCACCAACCCCTCCGCCGCCCCACCACCAACCAGACATAGTTACAGTTTATTACACTCGTACACAAACCTGCAAATTGAATACGGAAATTATTTACAATGTGGTAAATTTATTTGTTATAACATTTTTAAGTGTGGCAACTTCAGCACAATACAGCACACATAAATACATACATACACACATGTGCTTATCACTAAATCGATATTAGGCGTAAATATGTACCAAATACTACAACACAGCCACCTATATATGTATATCTACATAAAAGACACAAAACATCACACTAAAAACACCAACAGCACAAATACAGCACACATAAATACATACATACACACATGTGCTTATCACTAAATCGATATTAGGCGTAAATATGTACCAAATACTACAACACAGCCACCTATATATGTATATCTACATAAAAGACACAAAACATCACACTAAAAACACCAACAGCACAAATACAGCACACATAAATACATACAAATCGATATTAAAAAAAGAAATAAATCTTGCAAACACATTATTTGAACCACATATGATAAACGTGAGTGATCTTCCCCTCCACCGCCCCCGCCACCAACCAAAGACAGTTGGAAGAGACTATATTGTCAGTTTACTATTTAATAAAAAATAATAATTGCAATAACGCTGCCCGGGCAGCGATCCCACTACCTTTCCCCCGGAAGCCCCACCACCAAACCCTCCGCCGCCCCACCACCAACCAGACATAGTTACAGTTTATTACACTCGTACACAAACCTGCAAATTGAATACGGAAATTATTTACAATGTGGTAAATTTATTTGTTATAACATTTTTAAGTGTGGCAACTTCAGCACAATACAGCACACATAAATACATACATACACACATGTGCTTATCACTAAATCGATATTAGGCGTAAATATGTACCAAATACTACAACACAGCCACCTATATATGTATATCTACATAAAAGACACAAAACATCACACTAAAAACACCAACAGCACAAATACAGCACACATAAATACATACATACACACATGTGCTTATCACTAAATCGATATTAGGCGTAAATATGTACCAAATACTACAACACAGCCACCTATATATGTATATCTACATAAAAGACACAAAACATCACACTAAAAACACCAACAGCACAAATACAGCACACATAAATACATACATACACACATGTGCTTATCACTAAATCGATATTAGGCGTAAATATGTACCAAATACTACAACACAGCCACCTATATATGTATATCTACATAAAAGACACAAAACATCACACTAAAAACACCAACAGCACAAATACAGCACACATAAATACATACAAATCGATATTAAAAAAAGAAATAAATATTGCAAACACATTATTTGAACCACATATGATAAACGTGAGTGATCTTCCCCTCCACCGCCCCCGCCACCAACCAAAGACAGTTGGAAGAGACTATATTGTCAGTTTACTATTTAATAAAAAATAATAATTGCAATAACGCTGCCCGGGCAGCGATCCCACTACCTTTCCCCCGGAAGCCCCACCACCAACCCCTCCGCCGCCCCACCACCAACCAGACATAGTTACAGTTTATTACACTCGTACACAAACCTGCAAATTGAATACGGAAATTATTTACAATGTGGTAAATTTATTTGTTATAACATTTTTAAGTGTGGCAACTTCAGCACAATACAGCACACATAAATACATACATACACACATGTGCTTATCACTAAATCGATATTAGGCGTAAATATGTACCAAATACTACAACACAGCCACCTATATATGTATATCTACATAAAAGACACAAAACATCACACTAAAAACACCAACAGCACAAATACAGCACACATAAATACATACATACACACATGTGCTTATCACTAAATCGATATTAGGCGTAAATATGTACCAAATACTACAACACAGCCACCTATATATGTATATCTACATAAAAGACACAAAACATCACACTAAAAACACCAACAGCACAAATACAGCACACATAAATACATACATACACACATGTGCTTATCACTAAATCGATATTAGGCGTAAATATGTACCAAATACTACAACACAGCCACCTATATATGTATATCTACATAAAAGACACAAAACATCACACTAAAAACACCAACAGCACAAATACAGCACACATAAATACATACAAATCGATATTAAAAAAAGAAATAAATATTGCAAACACATTATTTGAACCACATATGATAAACGTGAGTGATCTTCCCCTCCACCGCCCCCGCCACCAACCAAAGACAGTTGGAAGAGACTATATTGTCAGTTTACTATTTAATAAAAAATAATAATTGCAATAACGCTGCCCGGGCAGCGATCCCACTACCTTTCCCCCGGAAGCCCCACCACCAACCCCTCCGCCGCCCCACCACCAACCAGACATAGTTACAGTTTATTACACTCGTACACAAACCTGCAAATTGAATACGGAAATTATTTACAATGTGGTAAATTTATTTGTTATAACATTTTTAAGTGTGGCAACTTCAGCACAATACAGCACACATAAATACATACATACACACATGTGCTTATCACTAAATCGATATTAGGCGTAAATATGTACCAAATACTACAACACAGCCACCTATATATGTATATCTACATAAAAGACACAAAACATCACACTAAAAACACCAACAGCACAAATACAGCACACATAAATACATACATACACACATGTGCTTATCACTAAATCGATATTAGGCGTAAATATGTACCAAATACTACAACACAGCCACCTATATATGTATATCTACATAAAAGACACAAAACATCACACTAAAAACACCAACAGCACAAATACAGCACACATAAATACATACATACACACATGTGCTTATCACTAAATCGATATTAGGCGTAAATATGTACCAAATACTACAACACAGCCACCTATATATGTATATCTACATAAAAGACACAAAACATCACACTAAAAACACCAACAGCACAAATACAGCACACATAAATACATACAAATCGATATTAAAAAAAGAAATAAATATTGCAAACACATTATTTGAACCACATATGATAAACGTGAGTGATCTTCCCCTCCACCGCCCCCGCCACCAACCAAAGACAGTTGGAAGAGACTATATTGTCAGTTTACTATTTAATAAAAAATAATAATTGCAATAACGCTGCCCGGGCAGCGATCCCACTACCTTTCCCCCGGAAGCCCCACCACCAACCCCTCCGCCGCCCCACCACCAACCAGACATAGTTACAGTTTATTACACTCGTACACAAACCTGCAAATTGAATACGGAAATTATTTACAATGTGGTAAATTTATTTGTTATAACATTTTTAAGTGTGGCAACTTCAGCACAATACAGCACACATAAATACATACATACACACATGTGCTTATCACTAAATCGATATTAGGCGTAAATATGTACCAAATACTACAACACAGCCACCTATATATGTATATCTACATAAAAGACACAAAACATCACACTAAAAACACCAACAGCACAAATACAGCACACATAAATACATACATACACACATGTGCTTATCACTAAATCGATATTAGGCGTAAATATGTACCAAATACTACAACACAGCCACCTATATATGTATATCTACATAAAAGACACAAAACATCACACTAAAAACACCAACAGCACAAATACAGCACACATAAATACATACAAATCGATATTAAAAAAAGAAATAAATCTTGCAAACACATTATTTGAACCACATATGATAAACGTGAGTGATCTTCCCCTCCACCGCCCCCGCCACCAACCAAAGACAGTTGGAAGAGACTATATTGTCAGTTTACTATTTAATAAAAAATAATAATTGCAATAACGCTGCCCGGGCAGCGATCCCACTACCTTTCCCCCGGAAGCCCCACCACCAAACCCTCCGCCGCCCCACCACCAACCAGACATAGTTACAGTTTATTACACTCGTACACAAACCTGCAAATTGAATACGGAAATTATTTACAATGTGGTAAATTTATTTGTTATAACATTTTTAAGTGTGGCAACTTCAGCACAATACAGCACACATAAATACATACATACACACATGTGCTTATCACTAAATCGATATTAGGCGTAAATATGTACCAAATACTACAACACAGCCACCTATATATGTATATCTACATAAAAGACACAAAACATCACACTAAAAACACCAACAGCACAAATACAGCACACATAAATACATACATACACACATGTGCTTATCACTAAATCGATATTAGGCGTAAATATGTACCAAATACTACAACACAGCCACCTATATATGTATATCTACATAAAAGACACAAAACATCACACTAAAAACACCAACAGCACAAATACAGCACACATAAATACATACATACACACATGTGCTTATCACTAAATCGATATTAGGCGTAAATATGTACCAAATACTACAACACAGCCACCTATATATGTATATCTACATAAAAGACACAAAACATCACACTAAAAACACCAACAGCACAAATACAGCACACATAAATACATACAAATCGATATTAAAAAAAGAAATAAATATTGCAAACACATTATTTGAACCACATATGATAAACGTGAGTGATCTTCCCCTCCACCGCCCCCGCCACCAACCAAAGACAGTTGGAAGAGACTATATTGTCAGTTTACTATTTAATAAAAAATAATAATTGCAATAACGCTGCCCGGGCAGCGATCCCACTACCTTTCCCCCGGAAGCCCCACCACCAACCCCTCCGCCGCCCCACCACCAACCAGACATAGTTACAGTTTATTACACTCGTACACAAACCTGCAAATTGAATACGGAAATTATTTACAATGTGGTAAATTTATTTGTTATAACATTTTTAAGTGTGGCAACTTCAGCACAATACAGCACACATAAATACATACATACACACATGTGCTTATCACTAAATCGATATTAGGCGTAAATATGTACCAAATACTACAACACAGCCACCTATATATGTATATCTACATAAAAGACACAAAACATCACACTAAAAACACCAACAGCACAAATACAGCACACATAAATACATACATACACACATGTGCTTATCACTAAATCGATATTAGGCGTAAATATGTACCAAATACTACAACACAGCCACCTATATATGTATATCTACATAAAAGACACAAAACATCACACTAAAAACACCAACAGCACAAATACAGCACACATAAATACATACATACACACATGTGCTTATCACTAAATCGATATTAGGCGTAAATATGTACCAAATACTACAACACAGCCACCTATATATGTATATCTACATAAAAGACACAAAACATCACACTAAAAACACCAACAGCACAAATACAGCACACATAAATACATACAAATCGATATTAAAAAAAGAAATAAATATTGCAAACACATTATTTGAACCACATATGATAAACGTGAGTGATCTTCCCCTCCACCGCCCCCGCCACCAACCAAAGACAGTTGGAAGAGACTATATTGTCAGTTTACTATTTAATAAAAAATAATAATTGCAATAACGCTGCCCGGGCAGCGATCCCACTACCTTTCCCCCGGAAGCCCCACCACCAACCCCTCCGCCGCCCCACCACCAACCAGACATAGTTACAGTTTATTACACTCGTACACAAACCTGCAAATTGAATACGGAAATTATTTACAATGTGGTAAATTTATTTGTTATAACATTTTTAAGTGTGGCAACTTCAGCACAATACAGCACACATAAATACATACATACACACATGTGCTTATCACTAAATCGATATTAGGCGTAAATATGTACCAAATACTACAACACAGCCACCTATATATGTATATCTACATAAAAGACACAAAACATCACACTAAAAACACCAACAGCACAAATACAGCACACATAAATACATACATACACACATGTGCTTATCACTAAATCGATATTAGGCGTAAATATGTACCAAATACTACAACACAGCCACCTATATATGTATATCTACATAAAAGACACAAAACATCACACTAAAAACACCAACAGCACAAATACAGCACACATAAATACATACAAATCGATATTAAAAAAAGAAATAAATCTTGCAAACACATTATTTGAACCACATATGATAAACGTGAGTGATCTTCCCCTCCACCGCCCCCGCCACCAACCAAAGACAGTTGGAAGAGACTATATTGTCAGTTTACTATTTAATAAAAAATAATAATTGCAATAACGCTGCCCGGGCAGCGATCCCACTACCTTTCCCCCGGAAGCCCCACCACCAAACCCTCCGCCGCCCCACCACCAACCAGACATAGTTACAGTTTATTACACTCGTACACAAACCTGCAAATTGAATACGGAAATTATTTACAATGTGGTAAATTTATTTGTTATAACATTTTTAAGTGTGGCAACTTCAGCACAATACAGCACACATAAATACATACATACACACATGTGCTTATCACTAAATCGATATTAGGCGTAAATATGTACCAAATACTACAACACAGCCACCTATATATGTATATCTACATAAAAGACACAAAACATCACACTAAAAACACCAACAGCACAAATACAGCACACATAAATACATACATACACACATGTGCTTATCACTAAATCGATATTAGGCGTAAATATGTACCAAATACTACAACACAGCCACCTATATATGTATATCTACATAAAAGACACAAAACATCACACTAAAAACACCAACAGCACAAATACAGCACACATAAATACATACATACACACATGTGCTTATCACTAAATCGATATTAGGCGTAAATATGTACCAAATACTACAACACAGCCACCTATATATGTATATCTACATAAAAGACACAAAACATCACACTAAAAACACCAACAGCACAAATACAGCACACATAAATACATACAAATCGATATTAAAAAAAGAAATAAATATTGCAAACACATTATTTGAACCACATATGATAAACGTGAGTGATCTTCCCCTCCACCGCCCCCGCCACCAACCAAAGACAGTTGGAAGAGACTATATTGTCAGTTTACTATTTAATAAAAAATAATAATTGCAATAACGCTGCCCGGGCAGCGATCCCACTACCTTTCCCCCGGAAGCCCCACCACCAACCCCTCCGCCGCCCCACCACCAACCAGACATAGTTACAGTTTATTACACTCGTACACAAACCTGCAAATTGAATACGGAAATTATTTACAATGTGGTAAATTTATTTGTTATAACATTTTTAAGTGTGGCAACTTCAGCACAATACAGCACACATAAATACATACATACACACATGTGCTTATCACTAAATCGATATTAGGCGTAAATATGTACCAAATACTACAACACAGCCACCTATATATGTATATCTACATAAAAGACACAAAACATCACACTAAAAACACCAACAGCACAAATACAGCACACATAAATACATACATACACACATGTGCTTATCACTAAATCGATATTAGGCGTAAATATGTACCAAATACTACAACACAGCCACCTATATATGTATATCTACATAAAAGACACAAAACATCACACTAAAAACACCAACAGCACAAATACAGCACACATAAATACATACAAATCGATATTAAAAAAAGAAATAAATCTTGCAAACACATTATTTGAACCACATATGATAAACGTGAGTGATCTTCCCCTCCACCGCCCCCGCCACCAACCAAAGACAGTTGGAAGAGACTATATTGTCAGTTTACTATTTAATAAAAAATAATAATTGCAATAACGCTGCCCGGGCAGCGATCCCACTACCTTTCCCCCGGAAGCCCCACCACCAAACCCTCCGCCGCCCCACCACCAGCCAGACATAGTTACAGTTTATTACACTCGTACACAAACCTGCAAATTGAATACGGAAATTATTTACAATGTGGTAAATTTATTTGTTATAACATTTTTAAGTGTGGCAACTTCAGCACAATACAGCACACATAAATACATACATACACACATGTGCTTATCACTAAATCGATATTAGGCGTAAATATGTACCAAATACTACAACACAGCCACCTATATATGTATATCTACATAAAAGACACAAAACATCACACTAAAAACACCAACAGCACAAATACAGCACACATAAATACATACATACACACATGTGCTTATCACTAAATCGATATTAGGCGTAAATATGTACCAAATACTACAACACAGCCACCTATATATGTATATCTACATAAAAGACACAAAACATCACACTAAAAACACCAACAGCACAAATACAGCACACATAAATACATACATACACACATGTGCTTATCACTAAATCGATATTAGGCGTAAATATGTACCAAATACTACAACACAGCCACCTATATATGTATATCTACATAAAAGACACAAAACATCACACTAAAAACACCAACAGCACAAATACAGCACACATAAATACATACAAATCGATATTAAAAAAAGAAATAAATATTGCAAACACATTATTTGAACCACATATGATAAACGTGAGTGATCTTCCCCTCCACCGCCCCCGCCGCCAACCAAAGACAGTTGGAAGAGACTATATTGTCAGTTTACTATTTAATAAAAAATAATAATTGCAATAACGCTGCCCGGGCAGCGATCCCACTACCTTTCCCCCGGAAGCCCCACCACCAACCCCTCCGCCGCCCCACCACCAACCAGACATAGTTACAGTTTATTACACTCGTACACAAACCTGCAAATTGAATACGGAAATTATTTACAATGTGGTAAATTTATTTGTTATAACATTTTTAAGTGTGGCAACTTCAGCACAATACAGCACACATAAATACATACATACACACATGTGCTTATCACTAAATCGATATTAGGCGTAAATATGTACCAAATACTACAACACAGCCACCTATATATGTATATCTACATAAAAGACACAAAACATCACACTAAAAACACCAACAGCACAAATACAGCACACATAAATACATACATACACACATGTGCTTATCACTAAATCGATATTAGGCGTAAATATGTACCAAATACTACAACACAGCCACCTATATATGTATATCTACATAAAAGACACAAAACATCACACTAAAAACACCAACAGCACAAATACAGCACACATAAATACATACATACACACATGTGCTTATCACTAAATCGATATTAGGCGTAAATATGTACCAAATACTACAACACAGCCACCTATATATGTATATCTACATAAAAGACACAAAACATCACACTAAAAACACCAACAGCACAAATACAGCACACATAAATACATACAAATCGATATTAAAAAAAGAAATAAATATTGCAAACACATTATTTGAACCACATATGATAAACGTGAGTGATCTTCCCCTCCACCGCCCCCGCCACCAACCAAAGACAGTTGGAAGAGACTATATTGTCAGTTTACTATTTAATAAAAAATAATAATTGCAATAACGCTGCCCGGGCAGCGATCCCACTACCTTTCCCCCGGAAGCCCCACCACCAACCCCTCCGCCGCCCCACCACCAACCAGACATAGTTACAGTTTATTACACTCGTACACAAACCTGCAAATTGAATACGGAAATTATTTACAATGTGGTAAATTTATTTGTTATAACATTTTTAAGTGTGGCAACTTCAGCACAATACAGCACACATAAATACATACATACACACATGTGCTTATCACTAAATCGATATTAGGCGTAAATATGTACCAAATACTACAACACAGCCACCTATATATGTATATCTACATAAAAGACACAAAACATCACACTAAAAACACCAACAGCACAAATACAGCACACATAAATACATACATACACTCATGTGCTTATCACTAAATCGATATTAGGCGTAAATATGTACCAAATACTACAACACAGCCACCTATATATGTATATCTACATAAAAGACACAAAACATCACACTAAAAACACCAACAGCACAAATACAGCACACATAAATACATACAAATCGATATTAAAAAAAGAAATAAATCTTGCAAACACATTATTTGAACCACATATGATAAACGTGAGTGATCTTCCCCTCCACCGCCCCCGCCACCAACCAAAGACAGTTGGAAGAGACTATATTGTCAGTTTACTATTTAATAAAAAATAATAATTGCAATAACGCTGCCCGGGCAGCGATCCCACTACCTTTCCCCCGGAAGCCCCACCACCAAACCCTCCGCCGCCCCACCACCAACCAGACATAGTTACAGTTTATTACACTCGTACACAAACCTGCAAATTGAATACGGAAATTATTTACAATGTGGTAAATTTATTTGTTATAACATTTTTAAGTGTGGCAACTTCAGCACAATACAGCACACATAAATACATACATACACACATGTGCTTATCACTAAATCGATATTAGGCGTAAATATGTACCAAATACTACAACACAGCCACCTATATATGTATATCTACATAAAAGACACAAAACATCACACTAAAAACACCAACAGCACAAATACAGCACACATAAATACATACATACACACATGTGCTTATCACTAAATCGATATTAGGCGTAAATATGTACCAAATACTACAACACAGCCACCTATATATGTATATCTACATAAAAGACACAAAACATCACACTAAAAACACCAACAGCACAAATACAGCACACATAAATACATACATACACACATGTGCTTATCACTAAATCGATATTAGGCGTAAATATGTACCAAATACTACAACACAGCCACCTATATATGTATATCTACATAAAAGACACAAAACATCACACTAAAAACACCAACAGCACAAATACAGCACACATAAATACATACAAATCGATATTAAAAAAAGAAATAAATATTGCAAACACATTATTTGAACCACATATGATAAACGTGAGTGATCTTCCCCTCCACCGCCCCCGCCACCAACCAAAGACAGTTGGAAGAGACTATATTGTCAGTTTACTATTTAATAAAAAATAATAATTGCAATAACGCTGCCCGGGCAGCGATCCCACTACCTTTCCCCCGGAAGCCCCACCACCAACCCCTCCGCCACCCCACCACCAACCAGACATAGTTACAGTTTATTACACTCGTACACAAACCTGAAAATTGAATACGGAAATTATTTACAATGTGGTAAATTTATTTGTTATAACATTTTTAAGTGTGGCAACTTCAGCACAATACAGCACACATAAATACATACATACACACATGTGCTTATCACTAAATCGATATTAGGCGTAAATATGTACCAAATACTACAACACAGCCACCTATATATGTATATCTACATAAAAGACACAAAACATCACACTAAAAACACCAACAGCACAAATACAGCACACATAAATACATACATACACACATGTGCTTATCACTAAATCGATATTAGGCGTAAATATGTACCAAATACTACAACACAGCCACCTATATATGTATATCTACATAAAAGACACAAAACATCACACTAAAAACACCAACAGCACAAATACAGCACACATAAATACATACATACACACATGTGCTTATCACTAAATCGATATTAGGCGTAAATATGTACCAAATACTACAACACAGCCACCTATATATGTATATCTACATAAAAGACACAAAACATCACACTAAAAACACCAACAGCACAAATACAGCACACATAAATACATACAAATCGATATTAAAAAAAGAAATAAATATTGCAAACACATTATTTGAACCACATATGATAAACGTGAGTGATCTTCCCCTCCACCGCCCCCGCCACCAACCAAAGACAGTTGGAAGAGACTATATTGTCAGTTTACTATTTAATAAAAAATAATAATTGCAATAACGCTGCCCGGGCAGCGATCCCACTACCTTTCCCCCGGAAGCCCCACCACCAACCCCTCCGCCGCCCCACCACCAACCAGACATAGTTACAGTTTATTACACTCGTACACAAACCTGCAAATTGAATACGGAAATTATTTACAATGTGGTAAATTTATTTGTTATAACATTTTTAAGTGTGGCAACTTCAGCACAATACAGCACACATAAATACATACATACACACATGTGCTTATCACTAAATCGATATTAGGCGTAAATATGTACCAAATACTACAACACAGCCACCTATATATGTATATCTACATAAAAGACACAAAACATCACACTAAAAACACCAACAGCACAAATACAGCACACATAAATACATACATACACACATGTGCTTATCACTAAATCGATATTAGGCGTAAATATGTACCAAATACTACAACACAGCCACCTATATATGTATATCTACATAAAAGACACAAAACATCACACTAAAAACACCAACAGCACAAATACAGCACACATAAATACATACAAATCGATATTAAAAAAAGAAATAAATCTTGCAAACACATTATTTGAACCACATATGATAAACGTGAGTGATCTTCCCCTCCACCGCCCCCGCCACCAACCAAAGACAGTTGGAAGAGACTATATTGTCAGTTTACTATTTAATAAAAAATAATAATTGCAATAACGCTGCCCGGGCAGCGATCCCACTACCTTTCCCCCGGAAGCCCCACCACCAAACCCTCCGCCGCCCCACCACCAACCAGACATAGTTACAGTTTATTACACTCGTACACAAACCTGCAAATTGAATACGGAAATTATTTACAATGTGGTAAATTTATTTGTTATAACATTTTTAAGTGTGGCAACTTCAGCACAATACAGCACACATAAATACATACATACACACATGTGCTTATCACTAAATCGATATTAGGCGTAAATATGTACCAAATACTACAACACAGCCACCTATATATGTATATCTACATAAAAGACACAAAACATCACACTAAAAACACCAACAGCACAAATACAGCACACATAAATACATACATACACACATGTGCTTATCACTAAATCGATATTAGGCGTAAATATGTACCAAATACTACAACACAGCCACCTATATATGTATATCTACATAAAAGACACAAAACATCACACTAAAAACACCAACAGCACAAATACAGCACACATAAATACATACATACACACATGTGCTTATCACTAAATCGATATTAGGCGTAAATATGTACCAAATACTACAACACAGCCACCTATATATGTATATCTACATAAAAGACACAAAACATCACACTAAAAACACCAACAGCACAAATACAGCACACATAAATACATACATACACACATGTGCTTATCACTAAATCGATATTAGGCGTAAATATGTACCAAATACTACAACACAGCCACCTATATATGTATATCTACATAAAAGACACAAAACATCACACTAAAAACACCAACAGCACAAATACAGCACACATAAATACATACATACACACATGTGCTTATCACTAAATCGATATTAGGCGTAAATATGTACCAAATACTACAACACAGCCACCTATATATGTATATCTACATAAAAGACACAAAACATCACACTAAAAACACCAACAGCACAAATACAGCACACATAAATACATACATACACACATGTGCTTATCACTAAATCGATATTAGGCGTAAATATGTACCAAATACTACAACACAGCCACCTATATATGTATATCTACATAAAAGACACAAAACATCACACTAAAAACACCAACAGCACAAATACAGCACACATAAATACATACATACACACATGTGCTTATCACTAAATCGATATTAGGCGTAAATATGTACCAAATACTACAACACAGCCACCTATATATGTATATCTACATAAAAGACACAAAACATCACACTAAAACACCAACAGCACAAATACAGCACACATAAATACATACATACACACATGTGCTTATCACTAAATCGATATTAGGCGTAAATATGTACCAAATACTACAACACAGCCACCTATATATGTATATCTACATAAAAGACACAGAACATCACACTAAAAACACCAACAGCACAAATACAGCACACATAAATACATACGTACACACATGTGCTTATCACTAAATCGATATTAGGCGTAAATATGTACCAAATACTACAACACAGCCACCTATATATGTATATCTACATAAAAGACACAAAACATCACACTAAAAACACCAACAGCACAAATACAGCACACATAAATACATACATACACACATGTGCTTATCACTAAATCGATATTAGGCGTAAATATGTACCAAATACTACAACACAGCCACCTATATCTACATAAAAGACACAAAACATCACACTAAAAACACCAACAGCACAAATACAGCACACATAAATACATACAAATCGATATTAAAAAAAGAAATAAATATTGCAAACACATTATTTGAACCACATATGATAAACGTGAGTGATCTTCCCCTCCACCGCCCCCGCCACCAACCAAAGACAGTTGGAAGAGACTATATTGTCAGTTTACTATTTAATAAAAAATAATAATTGCAATAACGCTGCCCGGGCAGCGATCCCACTACCTTTCCCCCGGAAGCCCCACCACCAACCCCTCCGCCGCCCCCACCACCAACCAAAGATAGTTACAGTTGATTACACTCGTACACAAACCTGCAAATTGAATACGGAAATTATTTACAATGTGGTAAATTTATTTGGTATAAACAAATATGTAATAACTTTATCCAACATTTTACAATTGGCAACATCAACCAGTTTATTTCCTAATATTTATGTTTATTTATTAATTCATTGTTATTAACATTTTTAAGTGTGGCTACTTCAGCACAATACAGCACACATAAATACATACACACATACATGTGCTTATCACTAAATCGATATTAGGCGTAAATATGTACCAAATACTACAACACAGCCACCTATATATGTATATCTACATAAAAGACACAAAACATCACACTAAAAACACCAACAGCACAAATACAGCACACATAAATACATACATACACACATGTGCTTATCACTAAATCGATATTAGGCGTAAATATGTACCAAATACTACAACACAGCCACCTATATATGTATATCTACATAAAAGACACAAAACATCACACTAAAAACACCAACAGCACAAATACAGCACACATAAATACATACATACACACATGTGCTTATCACTAAATCGATATTAGGCGTAAATATGTACCAAATACTACAACACAGCCACCTATATATGTATATCTACATAAAAGACACAAAACATCACACTAAAAACACCAACAGCACAAATACAGTACACATAAATACATACGTACACACATGTGCTTATCACTAAATCGATATTAGGCGTAAATATGTACCAAATACTACAACACAGCCACCTATATATGTATATCTACATAAAAGACACAAAACATCACACTAAAAACACCAACAGCACAAATACAGCACACATAAATACATACATACACACATGTGCTTATCGCTAAATCGATATTAGGCGTAAATATGTACCAAATACTACAACACAGCCACCTATATATGTATATCTACATAAAAGACACAAAACATCACACTAAAAACACCAACAGCACAAATACAGCACACATAAATACATACATACACACATGTGCTTATCACTAAATCGATATTAGGCGTAAATATGTACCAAATACTACAACACAGCCACCTATATATGTATATCTACATAAAAGACACAGAACATCACACTAAAAACACCAACAGCACAAATACAGCACACATAAATACATACAAATCGATATTAAAAAAGAAATAAATATTGCAAACACATTATTTGAACCACATATGATAAACGTGAGTGATCTTCCCCTCCACCGCCCCCGCCACCAACCAAAGACAGTTGGAAGAGACTATATTGTCAGTTTACTATTTAATAAAAAATAATAATTGCAATAACGCTGCCCGGGCAGCGATCCCACTACCTTTCCCCCGGAAGCCCCACCACCAACCCCTCCGCCGCCCCACCACCAACCAGAGATAGTTACAGTTGATTACACTCGTACACAAACCTGCAAATTGAATACGGAAATTATTTACAATGTGGTAAATTTATTTGGTATAAACAAATATGTAATAACTTTATCCAACATTTTACAATTGGCAACATCAACCAGTTTATTTCCTAATATTTATGTTTATTTATTAATTCATTGTTATTAACATTTTTAAGTGTGGCAACTTCAGCACAATACAGCACACATAAATACATACACACACACATGTGCTTATCACTAAATCGATATTAGGCGTAAATATGTACCAAATACTACAACACAGCCACCTATATATGTATATCTACATAAAAGACACAAAACATCACACTAAAAACACCAACAGCACAAATACAGCACACATAAATACATACATACACACATGTGCTTATCACTAAATCGATATTAGGCGTAAATATGTACCAAATACTACAACACAGCCACCTATATATGTATATCTACATAAAAGACACAAAACATCACACTAAAAACACCAACAGCACAAATACAGCACACATAAATACATACATACACACATGTGCTTATCACTAAATCGATATTAGGCGTAAATATGTACCAAATACTACAACACAGCCACCTATATATGTATATCTACATAAAAGACACAAAACATCACACTAAAAACACCAACAGCACAAATACAGCACACATAAATACATACATACACACATGTGCTTATCGCTAAATCGATATTAGGCGTAAATATGTACCAAATACTACAACACAGCCACCTATATATGTATATCTACATAAAAGACACAAAACATCACACTAAAAACACCAACAGCACAAATACAGCACACATAAATACATACATACACACATGTGCTTATCACTAAATCGATATTAGGCGTAAATATGTACCAAATACTACAACACAGCCACCTATATATGTATATCTACATAAAAGACACAGAACATCACACTAAAAACACCAACAGCACAAATACAGCACACATAAATACATACGTACACACATGTGCTTATCACTAAATCGATATTAGGCGTAAATATGTACCAAATACTACAACACAGCCACCTATATATGTATATCTACATAAAAGTCACAAAACATCACACTAAAAACACCAACAGCACAAATACAGCACACATAAATACATACATACACACATGTGCTTATCACTAAATCGATATTAGGCGTAAATATGTACCAAATACTACAACACAGCCACCTATATATGTATATCTACATAAAAGACACAAAACATCACACTAAAACACCAACAGCACAAATACATCACACATAAATACATACATACACACATGTGCTTATCACTAAATCGATATTAGGCGTAAATATGTACCAAATACTACAACACAGCCACCTATATATGTATATCTACATAAAAGACACAGAACATCACACTAAAAACACCAACAGCACAAATACAGCACACATAAATACATACAAATCGATATTAAAAAAGAAATAAATATTGCAAACACATTATTTGAACCACATATGATAAACGTGAGTGATCTTCCCCTCCACCGCCCCCCGCCACCAACCAAAGACAGTTGGAAGAGACTATATTGTCAGTTTACTATTTAATAAAAAATAATAATTGCAATAACGCTGCCCGAGCAGCGATCCCACTACCTTTCCCCCGGAAGCCCCACCACCAACCCCTCCGCCGCCCCACCACCAACCAGAGATAGTTACAGTTGATTACACTCGTACACAAACCTGCAAATTGAATACGGAAATTATTTACAATGTGGTAAATTGATTTGGTATAAACAAATATGTAATAACTTTATCCAACATTTTACAATTGGCAACATCAACCAGTTTATTTCCTAATATTTATGTTTATTTATTAATTCATTGTTATTAACATTTTTAAGTGTGGCAACTTCAGCACAATACAGCACACATAAATACATACACACACACATGTGCTTATCACTAAATCGATATTAGGCGTAAATATGTACCAAATACTACAACACAGCCACCTATATATGTATATCTACATAAAAGACACAAAACATCACACTAAAAACACCAACAGCACAAATACAGCACACATAAATACATACATACACACATGTGCTTATCACTAAATCGATATTAGGCGTAAATATGTACCAAATACTACAACACAGCCACCTATATATGTATATCTACATAAAAGACACAAAACATCACACTAAAAACACCAACAGCACAAATACAGCACACATAAATACATACATACACACATGTGCTTATCACTAAATCGATATTAGGCGTAAATATGTACCAAATACTACAACACAGCCACCTATATATGTATATCTACATAAAAGACACAAAACATCACACTAAAAACACCAACAGCACAAATACAGCACACATAAATACATACAAATCGATATTAAAAAAAGAAATAAATATTGCAAACACATTATTTGAACCACATATGATAAACGTGAGTGATCTTCCCCTCCACCGCCCCCGCCGCCAACCAAAGACAGTTGGAAGAGACTATATTGTCAGTTTACTATTTAATAAAAAATAATAATTGCAATAACGCTGCCCGGGCAGCGATCCCACTACCTTTCCCCCGGAAGCCCCACCACCAACCCCTCCGCCGCCCCACCACCAACCAGAGATAGTTACAGTTGATTACACTCGTACACAAACCTGCAAATTGAATACGGAAATTATTTACAATGTGGTAAATTTATTTGGTATAAACAAATATGTAATAACTTTATCCAACATTTTACAATTGGCAACATCAACCAGTTTATTTCCTAATATTTATGTTTATTTATTAATTCATTGTTATTAACATTTTTAAGTGTGGCAACTTCAGCACAATACAGCACACATAAATACATACATACACACATGTGCTTATCACTAAATCGATATTAGGCGTAAATATGTACCAAATACTACAACACAGCCACCTATATATGTATATCTACATAAAAGACACAAAACATCACACTAAAACACCAACAGCACAAATACAGCACACATAAATACATACATACACACATGTGCTTATCACTAAATCGATAGTAGGCGTAAATATGTACCAAATACTACAACACAGCCACCTATATATGTATATCTACATAAAAGACACAAAACATCACACTAAAAACACCAACAGCACAAATACAGCACACATAAATACATACATACACACATGTGCTTATCACTAAATCGATATTAGGCGTAAATATGTACCAAATACTACAACACAGCCACCTATATATGTATATCTACATAAAAGACACAAAACATCACACTAAAAACACCAACAGCACAAATACAGCACACATAAATACATACATACACACTTGTGCTTATCACTAAATCGATATTAGGCGTAAATATGTACCAAATACTACAACACAGCCACCTATATATGTATATCTACATAAAAGACACAGAACATCACACTAAAAACACCAACAGCACAAATACAGCACAAATAAATACATACGTACACACATGTGCTTATCACTAAATCGATATTAGGCGTAAATATGTACCAAATACTACAACACAGCCACCTATATATGTATATCTACATAAAAGACACAAAACATCACACTAAAAACACCAACAGCACAAATACAGCACACATAAATACATACATACACACTTGTGCTTATCACTAAATCGATATTAGGCGTAAATATGTACCAAATACTACAACACAGCCACCTATATATGTATATCTACATAAAAGACACAGAACATCACACTAAAAACACCAACAGCACAAATACAGCACACATAAATACATACGTACACACATGTGCTTATCACTAAATCGATATTAGGCGTAAATATGTACCAAATACTACAACACAGCCACCTATATATGTATATCTACATAAAAGACACAAAACATCACACTAAAAACACCAACAGCACAAATACAGCACACATAAATACATACATACACACATGTGCTTATCACTAAATCGATATTAGGCGTAAATATGTACCAAATACTACAACACAGCCACCTATATATTTATATCTACATAAAAGACACAAAACATCACACTAAAAACACCAACAGCACAAATACAGCACACATAAATACATACATACACACATGTGCTTATCACTAAATCGATATTAGGCGTAAATATGTACCAAATACTACAACACAGCCACCTATATATGTATATCTACATAAAAGACACAAAACATCACACTAAAAACACCAACAGCATAAATACAGCACACATAAATACATACATACACACATGTGCTTATCACTAAATCGATATTAGGCGTAAATATGTACCAAATACTACAACACAGCCACCTATATATGTATATCTACATAAAAGACACAGAACATCAGACTAAAAACACCAACAGCACAAATACAGCACACATAAATACATACGTACACACATGTGCTTATCACTAAATCGATATTAGGCGTAAATATGTACCAAATACTACAACACAGCCACCTATATATGTATATCTACATAAAAGACACAAAACATCACACTAAAAACACCAACAGCACAAATACAGCACACATAAATACATACATACACACATGTGCTTATCACTAAATCGATATTAGGCGTAAATATGTACCAAATACTACAACACAGCCACCTATATATGTATATCTACATAAAAGACACAGAACATCACACTAAAAACACCAACAGCACAAATACAGCACACATAAATACATACGTACACACATGTGCTTATCACTAAATCGATATTAGGCGTAAATATGTACCAAATACTACAACACAGCCACCTATATATGTATATCTACATAAAAGTCACAAAACATCACACTAAAAACACCAACAGCACAAATACAGCACACATAAATACATACATACACACATGTGCTTATCACTAAATCGATATTAGGCGTAAATATGTACCAAATACTACAACACAGCCACCTATATATTTATATCTACATAAAAGACACAAAACATCACACTAAAAACACCAACAGCACAAATACAGCACACATAAATACATACATACACACATGTGCTTATCACTAAATCGATATTAGGCGTAAATATGTACCAAATACTACAACACAGCCACCTATATATGTATATCTACACAAAAGACACAAAACATCACACTAAAAACACCAACAGCACAAATACAGCACACATAAATACATACAAATCGATATTAAAAAAAGAAATAAATATTGCAAACACATTATTTGAACCACATATGATAAACGTGAGTGATCTTCCCCTCCACCGCCCCCGCCACCAACCAAAGACAGTTGGAAGAGACTATATTGTCAGTTTACTATTTAATAAAAAATAATAATTGCAATAACGCTGCCCGGGCAGCGATCCCACTACCTTTCCCCCGGAAGCCCCACCACCAACCCCTCCGACGCCCCACCACCAACCAGTGATAGTTACAGTTGATTACACTCGTACACAAACCTGCAAATTGAATACGGAAATTATTTACAATGTGGTAAATTTATTTGTTATAAACAAATATGTAATAACTTTATCCAACATTTTACAATTGGCAACATCAACCAGTTTATTTCCTAATATTTATGTTTATTTATTAATTCATTGTTATTAACATTTTTAAGTGTGGCAACTTCAGCACAATACAGCACACATAAATACATACATACACACATGTGCTTATCACTAAATCGATATTAGGCGTAAATATGTACCAAATACTACAACACAGCCACCTATATATGTATATCTACATAAAAGACACAAAACATCACACTAAAACACCAACAGCACAAATACAGCACACATAAATACATACATACACACATGTGCTTATCACTAAATCGATATTAGGCGTAAATATGTACCAAATACTACAACACAGCCACCTATATATGTATATCTACATAAAAGACACAGAACATCACACTGAAAACACCAACAGCACAAATACAGCACACATAAATACATACGTACACACATGTGCTTATCACTAAATCGATATTAGGCGTAAATATGTACCAAATACTACAACACAGCCACCTATATATGTATATCTACATAAAAGACACAAAACATCACACTAAAAACACCAACAGCACAAATACAGCACACATAAATACATACATACACACATGTGCTTATCACTAAATCGATATTAGGCGTAAATATGTACCAAATACTACAACACAGCCACCTATATATGTATATCTACATAAAAGACACAGAACATCACACTAAAAACACCAACAGCACAAATACAGCACACATAAATACATACGTACACACATGTGCTTATCACTAAATCGATATTAGGCGTAAATATGTACCAAATACTACAACACAGCCACCTATATATGTATATCTACATAAAAGACACAGAACATCACACTAAAAACACCAACAGCACAAATACAGCACACATAAATACATACGTACACACATGTGCTTATCACTAAATCGATATTAGGCGTAAATATGTACCAAATACTACAACACAGCCACCTATATATGTATATCTACATAAAAGACACAAAACATCACACTAAAAACACCAACAGCACAAATACAGCACACATAAATACATACATACACACATGTGCTTATCACTAAATCGATATTACAGCACACATAAATACATACAAATCGATATTAAAAAAGAAATAAATATTGCAAACACATTATTTGAACCACATATGATAAACGTGAGTGAGCTTCCCCTCCACCGCCCCCCGCCACCAACCAAAGACAGTTGGAAGAGACTATATTGTCAGTTTACTATTTAATAAAAAATAATAATTGCAATAACGCTGCCCGGGCAGCGATCCCACTACCTTTCCCCCGGAAGCCCCACCACCAACCCCCTCCGCCGCCCCACCACCAACCAGTGATAGTTACAGTTGATTACACTCGTACACAAACCTGCAAATTGAATACGGAAATTATTTACAATGTGGTAAATTTATTTGTTATAAACAAATATGTAATAACTTTATCCAACATTTTACAATTGGCAACATCAACCAGTTTATTTCCTAATATTTATGTTTATTTATTAATTCATTGTTATTAACATTTTTAAGTGTGGCAACTTCAGCACAATACAGCACACATAAATACATACATACACACATGTGCTTATCACTAAATCGATATTAGGCGTAAATATGTACCAAATACTACAACACAGCCACCTATATATGTATATCTACATAAAAGACACAAAACATCACACTAAAACACCAACAGCACAAATACAGCACACATAAATACATACATACACACATGTGCTTATCACTAAATCGATATTAGGCGTAAATATGTACCAAATACTACAACACAGCCACCTATATATGTATATCTACATAAAAGACACAGAACATCACACTAAAAACACCAACAGCACAAATACAGCACACATAAATACATACATACACACATGTGCTTATCACTAAATCGATATTAGGCGTAAATATGTACCAAATACTACAACACAGCCACCTATATATGTATATCTACATAAAAGACACAAAACATTACACTAAAAACACCAACAGCACAAATACAGCACACATAAATACATACATACACACATGTGCTTATCACTAAATCGATATTAGGCGTAAATATGTACCAAATACTACAACACAGCCACCTATATATGTATATCTACATAAAAGACACAGAACATCACACTAAAAACACCAACAGCACAAATACAGCACACATAAATACATACGTACACACATGTGCTTATCACTAAATCGATATTAGGCGTAAATATGTACCAAATACTACAACACAGCCACCTATATATGTATATCTACATAAAAGACACAAAACATCACACTAAAAACACCAACAGCACAAATACAGCACACATAAATACATACATACACACATGTGCTTATCACTAAATCGATATTAGGCGTAAATATGTACCAAATACTACAACACAGCCACCTATATATGTATATCTACATAAAAGACACAAAACATCACACTAAAACACCAACAGCACAAATACAGCACACATAAATACATACATACACACATGTGCTTATCACTAAATCGATATTAGGCGTAAATATGTACCAAATACTACAACACAGCCACCTATATATGTATATCTACATAAAAGACACAGAACATCACACTAAAAACACCAACAGCACAAATACAGCACACATAAATACATACGTACACACATGTGCTTATCACTAAATCGATATTAGGCGTAAATATGTACCAAATACTACAACACAGCCACCTATATATGTATATCTACATAAAAGACACAAAACATCACACTAAAAACACCAACAGCACAAATACAGCACACATAAATACATACATACACACATGTGCTTATCACTAAATCGATATTAGGCGTAAATATGTACCAAATACTACAACACAGCCACCTATATATGTATATCTACATAAAAGACACAAAACATCACACTAAAAACACCAACAGCACAAATACAGCACACATAAATACATACATACACACATGTGCTTATCACTAAATCGATATTAGGCGTAAATATGTACCAAATACTACAACACAGCCACCTATATATGTATATCTACATAAAAGACACAGAACATCACACTAAAAACACCAACAGCACAAATACAGCACACATAAATACATACGTACACACATGTGCTTATCACTAAATCGATATTAGGCGTAAATATGTACCAAATACTACAACACAGCCACCTATATATGTATATCTACATAAAAGTCACAAAACATTACACTAAAAACACCAACAGCACAAATACAGCACACATAAATACATACATACACACATGTGCTTATCACTAAATCGATATTAGGCGTAAATATGTACCAAATACTACAACACAGCCACCTATATATGTATATCTACATAAAAGACACAAAAGATCACACTAAAAACACCAACAGCACAAATACAGCACACATAAATACATACATACACACATGTGCTTATCACTAAATCGATATTAGGCGTAAATATGTACCAAATACTACAACACAGCCACCTATATATGTATATCTACATAAAAGACACAAAACATCACACTAAAAACACCAACAGCACAAATACAGCACACATAAATACATACATATACAAATGTGCTTATCACTAAATCGATATTAGGCGTAAATATGTACCAAATACTACAACACAGCCACCTATATATGTATATCTACATAAAAGACACAAAACATCACACTAAAAACACCAACAGCACAAATACAGCACACATAAATACATACATACACACATGTGCTTATCACTAAATCGATATTAGGCGTAAATATGTACCAAATACTACAACACAGCCACCTATATATGTATATCTACATAAAAGACACAAAACATCACACTAAAAACACCAACAGCACAAATACAGCACACATAAATACATACATACACACATGTGCTTATCACTAAATCGATATTAGGCGTAAATATGTACCAAATACTACAACACAGCCACCTATATATGTATATCTACATAAAAGACACAAAACATCACACTAAAAACACCAACAGCACAAATACAGCACACATAAATACATACATACACACATGTGCTTATCACTAAATCGATATTAGGCGTAAATATGTACCAAATACTACAACACAGCCACCTATATATGTATATCTACATAAAAGACACAAAACATCACACTAAAAACACCAACAGCACAAATACAGCACACATAAATACATACATACACACATGTGCTTATCACTAAATCGATATTAGGCGTAAATATGTACCAAATACTACAACACAGCCACCTATATATGTATATCTACATAAAAGACACAAAACATCACACTAAAAACACCAACAGCACAAATACAGCACACATAAATACATACATACACACATGTGCTTATCACTAAATCGATATTACGCGTAAATATGTACCAAATACTACAACACAGCCACCTATATATGTATATCTACATAAAAGACACAAAACATCACACTAAAAACACCAACAGCACAAATACAGCACACATAAATACATACATACACACATGTGCTTATCACTAAATCGATATTAGGCGTAAATATGTACCAAATACTACAACACAGCCACCTATATATGTATATCTACATAAAAGACACAAAAAATCACACTAAAAACACCAACAGCACAAATACAGCACACATAAATACTTACATACACACATGTGCTTATCACTAAATCGATATTAGGCGTAAACATGTACCAAATACTACAACACAGCCACCTATATATGTATATCTACATAAAAGACACAAAACATCACACTAAAAACACCAACAGCACAAATACAGCACACATAAATACATACATACACACATGTGCTTATCACTAAATCGATATTAGGCGTAAATATGTACCAAATACTACAACACAGCCACCTATATATGTATATCTACATAAAAGACACAAAACATCACACTAAAAACACCAACAGCACAAATACAGCACACATAAATACATACATACACACATGTGCTTATCACTAAATCGATATTAGGCGTAAATATGTACCAAATACTACAACACAGCCACCTATATATGTATATCTACATAAAAGACACAAAACATCACACTAAAAACACCAACAGCACAAATACAGCACACATAAATACATACATACACACATGTGCTTATCACTAAATCGATATTAGGCGTAAATATGTACCAAATACTACAACACAGCCACCTATATATGTATATCTACATAAAAGACACAAAACAGCACACTAAAAACACCAACAGCACAAATACAGCACACATAAATACATACATACACACATGTGCTTATCACTAAATCGATATTAGGCGTAAATATGTACCAAATACTACAACACAGCCACCTATATATGTATATCTACATAAAAGACACAAAACATCACACTAAAAACACCAACAGCACAAATACAGCACACATAAATACATACATACACACATGTGCTTATCACTAAATCAATATTAGGCGTAAATATGTACCAAATACTACAACACAGTCACCTATATATGTATATCTACATAAAAGACACAAAACATCACACTAAAAACACCAACAGCACAAATACAGCACACATAAATACATACATACACACATGTGCTTATCACTAAATCGATATTAGGCGTAAATATGTACCAAATACTACAACACAGCCACCTATATATGTATATCTACATAAAAGACACAAAACATCACACTAAAAACACCAACAACACAAATACAGCACACATAAATACATACATACACACATGTGCTTATCACTAAATCAATATTAGGCGTAAATATGTACCAAATACTACAACACAGCCACCTATATATGTATATCTACATAAAAGACACAAAACATCACACTAAAATCACCAACAGCACAAATACAGCACACATAAATACATACATACACACATGTGCTTATCACTAAATCGATATTAGGCGTAAATATGTACCAAATACTACAACACAGCCACCTATATATGTATATCTACATAAAAGACACAAAACATCACACTAAAAACACCAACAACACAAATACAGCACACATAAATACATACATACACACATGTGCTTATCACTAAATCGATATTAGGCGTAAATATGTACCAAATACTACAACACAGCCACCTATATATGTATATCTACATAAAAGACACAAAACATCACACTAAAAACACCAACAGCACAAATACAGCACACATAAATACATACATACACACATGTGCTTATCACTAAATCGATATTAGGCGTAAATATGTACCAAATACTACAACACAGCCACCTATATATGTATATCTACATAAAAGACACAAAACATCACACTAAAAACACCAACAGCACAAATACAGCACACATAAATACATACATAAACACATGTGCTTATCACTAAATCGATATTAGGCGTAAATATGTACCAAATACTACAACACAGCCACCTATATATGTATATCTACATAAAAGACACAAAACATCACACTAAAAACACCAACAGCACAAATACAGCACACATAAATACATACATACACACATGTGCTTATCACTAAATCGATATTAGGCGTAAATATGTACCAAATACTACAACACAGCCACCTATATATGTATATCTACATAAAAGACACAAAACATCACACTAAAAACACCAACAGCACAAATACAGCACACATAAATACATACATAAACACATGTGCTTATCACTAAATCGATATTAGGCGTAAATATGTACCAAATACTACAACACAGCTACCTATATATGTATATCTACATAAAAGACACAAAACATCACACTAAAAACACCAACAGCACAAATACAGCACACATAAATACATACATACACACATGTGCTTATCACTAAATCGATATTAGGCGTAAATATGTACCAAATACTACAACACAGCCACCTATATATGTATATCTACATAAAGGACACAAAACATCACACTAAAATCACCAACAGCACAAATACAGCACACATAAATACATACATACACACATGTGCTTATCACTAAATCGATATTAGGCGTAAATATGTACCAAATACTACAACACAGCCACCTATATATGTATATCTACATAAAAGACACAAAACATCACACTAAAAACACCAACAGCACAAATACAGCACACATAAATACATACATACACACATGTGCTTATCACTAAATCGATATTAGGCGTAAATATGTACCAAATACTACAACACAGCCACCTATATATGTATATCTACATAAAAGACACAAAACATCACACTAAAAACACCAACAGCACAAATACAGCACACATAAATACATACATACACACATGTGCTTATCACTAAATCGATATTAGGCGTAAATATGTACCAAATACTACAACACAGCCACCTATATATGTATATCTACATAAAAGACACAAAACATCACACTAAAAACACCAACAGCACAAATACAGCACACATAAATACATACATACACACATGTGCTTATCACTAAATCGATATTAGGCGTAAATATGTACCAAATACTACAACACAGCCACCTATATATGTATATCTACATAAAAGACACAAAACATCACACTAAAAACACCAACAGCACAAATACAGCACACATAAATACATACATAAACACATGTGCTTATCACTAAATCGATATTAGGCGTAAATATGTACCAAATACTACAACACAGCCACCTATATATGTATATCTACATAAAAGACACAAAACATCACACTAAAAACACCAACAGCACAAATACAGCACACATAAATACATACATACACACATGTGCTTATCACTAAATCGATATTAGGCGTAAATATGTACCAAATACTACAACACAGCCACCTATATATGTATATCTACATAAAAGACACAAAACATCACACTAAAAACACCAACAGCACAAATACAGCACACATAAATACATACATACACACATGTGCTTATCACTAAATCGATATTAGGCGTAAATATGTACCAAATACTACAACACAGCCACCTATATATGTATATCTACATAAAAGACACAAAACATCACACTAAAAACACCAACAGCACAAATACAGCACACATAAATACATACATACACACATGTGCTTATCACTAAATCGATATTAGGCGTAAATATGTACCAAATACTACAACACAGCCACCTATATATGTATATCTACATAAAAGACACAAAACATCACACTAAAAACACCAACAGCACAAATACAGCACACATAAATACATACATACACACATGTGCTTATCACTAAATCGATATTAGGCGTAAATATGTACCAAATACTACAACACAGCCACCTATATATGTATATCTACATAAAAGACACAAAACATCACACTAAAAACACCAACAGCACAAATACAGCACACATAAATACATACATACACACATGTGCTTATCACTAAATCGATATTAGGCGTAAATATGTACCAAATACTACAACACAGCCACCTATATATGTATATCTACATAAAAGACACAAAACATCACACTAAAAACACCAACAGCACAAATACAGCACACATAAATACATACATACACACATGTGCTTATCACTAAATCGATATTAGGCGTAAATATGTACCAAATACTACAACACAGCCACCTATATATGTATATCTACATAAAAGACACAAAACATCACACTAAAAACACCAACAGCACAAATACAGCACACATAAATACATACATACACACATGTGCTTATCACTAAATCGATATTAGGCGTAAATATGTACCAAATACTACAACACAGCCACCTATATATGTATATCTACATAAAAGACACAAAACATCACACTAAAAACACCAACAGCACAAATACAGCACACATAAATACATACATACACACATGTGCTTATCACTAAATCGATATTAAGCGTAAATATGTACCAAATACTACAACACAGCCACCAATATATATATATCTACATAAAAGACACAAAACATCACACTAAAAACACCAACAGCACAAATACAGCACACATAAATACATACATACACACATGTGCTTATCACTAAATCGATATTAGGCGTAAATATGTACCAAATACTACAACACAGCCACCTATATATGTATATCTACATAAAAGACACAAAACATCACACTAAAAACACCAACAGCACAAATACAGCACACATAAATACATACATACACACATGTGCTTATCACTAAATCGATATTAGGCGTAAATATGTACCAAATACTACAACACAGCCACCTATATATGTATATCTACATAAAAGACACAAAACATCACACTAAAAACACCAACAGCACAAATACAGCACACATAAATACATACATACACACATGTGCTTATCACTAAATCGATATTAGGCGTAAATATGTACCAAATACTACAACACAGCCACCTATATATGTATATCTACATAAAAGACACAAAACATCACACTAAAATCACCAACAGCACAAATACAGCACACATAAATACATACATACACACATGTGCTTATCACTAAATCGATATTAGGCGTAAATATGTACCAAATACTACAACACAGCCACCTATATATGTATATCTACATAAAAGACACAAAACATCACACTAAAAACACCAACAGCACAAATACAGCACACATAAATACATACATACACACATGTGCTTATCACTAAATCGATATTAGGCGTAAATATGTACCAAATACTACAACACAGCCACCTATATATGTATATCTACATAAAAGACACAAAACATCACACTAAAAACACCAACAGCACAAATACAGCACACATAAATACATACATACACACATGTGCTTATCACTAAATCGATATTAGGCGTAAATATGTACCAAATACTACAACACAGCCACCTATATATGTATATCTACATAAAAGACACAAAACATCACACTAAAAACACCAACAGCACAAATACAGCACACATAAATACATACATACACACATGTGCTTATCACTAAATCGATATTAGGCGTAAATATGTACCAAATACTACAACACAGCCACCTATATATGTATATCTACATAAAAGACACAAAACATCACACTAAAATCACCAACAGCACAAATACAGCACACATAAATACATACATACACACATGTGCTTATCACTAAATCGATATTAGGCGTAAATATGTACCAAATACTACAACACAGCCACCTATATATGTATATCTACATAAAAGACACAAAACATCACACTAAAAACACCAACAGCACAAATACAGCACACATAAATACATACATACACACATGTGCTTATCACTAAATCGATATTAGGCGTAAATATGTACCAAATACTACAACACAGCCACCTATATATGTATATCTACATAAAAGACACAAAACATCACACTAAAAACACCAACAGCACAAATACAGCACACATAAATACATACATACACACATGTGCTTATCACTAAATCGATATTAGGCGTAAATATGTACCAAATACTACAACACAGCCACCTATATATGTATATCTACATAAAAGACACAAAACATCACACTAAAAACACCAACAGCACAAATACAGCACACATAAATACATACATACACACATGTGCTTATCACTAAATCGATATTAGGCGTAAATATGTACCAAATACTACAACACAGCCACCTATATATGTATATCTACATAAAAGACACAAAACATCACACTAAAAACACCAACAGCACAAATACAGCACACATAAATACATACATACACACATGTGCTTATCACTAAATCGATATTAGGCGTAAATATGTACCAAATACTACAACACAGCCACACCAACACCAACAGGACAAATACAGCACACATAAATACATACATACACACATGTGCTTATCACTAAATCGATATTAGGCGTAAATATGTACCAAATACTACAACACAGCCACCTATATATGTATATCTACATAAAAGACACAAAACATCACACTAAAAACACCAACAGCACAAATACAGCACACATAAATACATACATACACACATGTGCTTATCACTAAATCGATATTAGGCGTAAATATGTACCAAATACTACAACACAGCCACCTATATATGTATATCTACATAAAAGACACAAAACATCACACTAAAAACACCAACAGCACAAATACAGCACACATAAATACATACATACACACATGTGCTTATCACTAAATCGATATTAGGCGTAAATATGTACCAAATACTACAACACAGCCACCTATATATGTATATCTACATAAAAGACACAAAACATCACACTAAAAACACCAACAGCACAAATACAGCACACATAAATACATACATACACACATGTGCTTATCACTAAATCGATATTAGGCGTAAATATGTACCAAATACTACAACACAGCCACCTATATATGTATATCTACATAAAAGACACAAAACATCACACTAAAAACACCAACAGCACAAATACAGCACACATAAATACATACATACACACATGTGCTTATCACTAAATCGATATTAGGCGTAAATATGTACCAAATACTACAACACAGCCACACCAACACCAACAGGACAAATACAGCACACATAAATACATACATACACACATGTGCTTATCACTAAATCGATATTAGGCGTAAATATGTACCAAATACTACAACACAGCCACCTATATATGTATATCTACATAAAAGACACAAAACATCACACTAAAAACACCAACAGCACAAATACAGCACACATAAATACATACATACACACATGTGCTTATCACTAAATCGATATTAGGCGTAAATATGTACCAAATACTACAACACAGCCACCTATATATGTATATCTACATAAAAGACACAAAACATCACACTAAAAACACCAACAGCACAAATACAGCACACATAAATACATACATACACACATGTGCTTATCACTAAATCGATATTAGGCGTAAATATGTACCAAATACTACAACACAGCCACCTATATATGTATATCTACATAAAAGACACAAAACATCACACTAAAAACACCAACAGCACAAATACAGCACACATAAATACATACATACACACATGTGCTTATCACTAAATCGATATTAGGCGTAAATATGTACCAAATACTACAACACAGCCACCTATATATGTATATCTACATAAAAGACACAAAACATCACACTAAAAACACCAACAGCACAAATACAGCACACATAAATACATACATACACACATGTGCTTATCACTAAATCGATATTAGGCGTAAATATGTACCAAATACTACAACACAGCCACCTATATATGTATATCTACATAAAAGACACAAAACATCACACTAAAATCACCAACAGCACAAATACAGCACACATAAATACATACATACACACATGTGCTTATCACTAAATCGATATTAGGCGTAAATATGTACCAAATACTACAACACAGCCACCTATATATGTATATCTACATAAAAGTCACAAAACATCACACTAAAAACACCAACAGCACAAATACAGCACACATAAATACATACATACACACATGTGCTTATCACTAAATCGATATTAGGCGTAAATATGTACCAAATACTACAACACAGCCACCTATATATGTATATCTACATAAAAGACACAAAACATCACACTAAAACACCAACAGCACAAATACAGCACACATAAATACATACATACACACATGTGCTTGTCACTAAATCGATATTAGGCGTAAATATGTACCAAATACTACAACACAGCCACCTATATATGTATATCTACATAAAAGACACAGAACATCACACTAAAAACACCAACAGCACAAATACAGCACACATAAATACATACGTACACACATGTGCTTATCACTAAATCGATATTAGGCGTAAATATGTACCAAATACTACAACACAGCCACCTATATATGTATATCTACATAAAAGACACAAAACATCACACTAAAAACACCAACAGCACAAATACAGCACACATAAATACATACATACACACATGTGCTTATCACTAAATCGATATTAGGCGTAAATATGTACCAAATACTACAACACAGCCACCTATATATGTATATCTACATAAAAGACACAAAACATCACACTAAAAACACCAACAGCACAAATACAGCACACATAAATACATACATACACACATGTGCTTATCACTAAATCGATATTAGGCGTAAATATGTACCAAATACTACAACACAGCCACCTATATATGTATATCTACATAAAAGACACAAAACATCACACAAAAACACCAACAGCACAAATACAGCACACATAAATACATACATACACACATGTGCTTATCACTAAATCGATATTAGGCGTAAATATGTACCAAATACTACAACACAGCCACCTATATATGTATATCTACATAAAAGACACAAAACATCACACTAAAAACACCAACAGCACAAATACAGCACACATAAATACATACATACACACATGTGCTTATCACTAAATCGATATTAGGCGTAAATATGTACCAAATACAGCCACCTATATATGTATATCTACATAAAAGACACAAAACATCACACTAAAAACACCAACAGCACAAATACAGCACACATAAATACATACATACACACATGTGCTTATCACTAAATCGATATTAGGCGTAAATATGTACCAAATACTACAACTGTAGTTATTCCCCTTTTCACACATTTACACATCTCTTCTTATTTTAATTAAAAGACGACTTGTTTTGTTCAGAGTAGTAACCAGACTGTGGTTTCGCGAATCTGTCATAAAACTTTTTGTTTCTGTTCTTGTGTTTGTCAATTAAAGTCTTTACGAGATTATGTGTTTTTTGCAATCTATATTTCACCTCTTTGCTATAGTTTTGTAAATTGTACACAGGATCTAAATTAGTCTTAAGCCCGTTTGGCAATGTCGCATTTCTTCCAAAAACTAGCTCAAAAGGGGTGAAGTGATTATCGAAAACTGTATTTGGCGTAGTGTTGTGGTAGAAAGTGAAATATTTTAGATACGTATCCCAGTCGGTCATGTTTTCGGTTATGTAGGCACGTATATATTCGTTAAAAACGCGATGGTTACGTTCCACTGTTCCGACACTCTCGTGATGATAAGCACTTGAGAAATTTAGTGCTATTTTTAACAATTTACATAATTCGCTAAATATTTCATTTTTAAACTCAGTTCCTTGAACAGTTTTAATCGTGTTCATTCTTCCATATATTAAAATAAAATTCTCAAAAATAGCACGAGCAATAGTTCTGGCTGATTTATCGGGTACTGAAATGGTTTCGAGATATTTTGTTAGGTCGCACATAAGTGTAAGAGCATATTTATTTCCAAAAGCTGATTGAGGCAAAGGTCCTATCGTATCTAAAACTACAATGTCGAATGCTTTAACAGGGGTGCGAGTTAGCTCCAGTTTTTCTACATTTCGTGGTCTTACTTTATTCAAAACACATTTATTACAATTTTTAACGAACTTTGCAATATCTCTAGTCATTTTCTTCCAGTAGTATTTTGTTCGAAGTTTCGCATATAATTTCTTCTGGCCACAATGTCCGCCTAGGATTGGATCATTGTGGTAGATTTGCATCAACTTTTGTTTGTCACCATCTACTGTAACTATTTCGATCGGTTCTGTGAGGATTATTTCAAAAGTGTTTAATATTTGATTCCCGTATTCTTTGAATTTCTGAATTGTACAATTTGTAAAAAAAATATCATCTTTAGGCCATTCTATTTTATAGATTTTATGGTTGTTGGCTTCTGTTTCTAGCCGCGAAAGTATGTCATAAAGACTAAATATTTCGTTGACAACCTCATATTCTACTGATAGAAGAATTTTAAATTTTTTGTATATATTAATGCGCATTATTCTTGAATTGTCGTCGATTCTAATAATCTGGGTTCTTATTTTTGGAATATTTTTGTCGAAATTGTGAGAAAATTTATCGTACACTTTTAATCGGATATCATCATTATCGGGAGATTGCTGTAGATCATTGCTGTTACTTATTAAGTTTTTTGTCATAGAACGCGTTTGAATTGGAAGTACTTTCATGGATTTGTCTTTTAAGTCATTTATTGAAATTCTCGATAGAGCATCTGCTCCTACATTTGATTTACCTTTAATGTATTCCACTGTGAAATTATATTCGGAGAGCTCGAGTCGGATTTTGGTTAGTCTGGAGGAAGGATCTTTTATATTAAAAAGGTAGACCAAAGGTCTGTGATCTGATCTAACAGTGAAAAATGTTCCGTAGACATAAGGTCGAAATTGAGTTATCGCGAAGTGAATCGCTATGAGTTCTTGTTCTATTACAGGCTTTTTCTGCTCTGCTTTGTTAAAAGACTTGGATGCGAAATAAATCGGTAAATCGTTATTATTATTATCTTGACTTAAAATTGAGCCCGTTTTTGAGGCATCTACAGTGATTATGAAAGGTTTCGTAAAGTCTGGGTATTGTAATATTCTAGGTGATTGTAAGGCTAATCGCAATTTATTAAAAGCATTCTGACATTTTTCGTCCCAGTTAAATTGTACATTTTTCTTGGTGAGTGAGTTTAATGGTGCTGCCAAATTTGCAAAATTCTCGATAAATCGCCGGTAATAGTTCGCGAATGCTACGAATGTTCTGACCGCATCTTTATCAGTAGGAGTTGGGTAATTCTGTAATGTTTTTATTTTCGAGTCGTCAGGTAAAATACCGTTTGAAGTGCACTTGTGACCTAAAAAGGTTACTTCTGGTCTGAAAAAATTGCACTTATTGGGATTAACTTTCAAATTGAACTTCCTGAAAGTTTTGAAAACGTTTTCCAAGTTTTTTAGATGGTGATGCAAACTGCAGCCAATAACGATTATGTCGTCGACATATAAGAATGCTTGGTTTGGAGGTAAACCAGAAAATGCAATGCTCATCATTCGGGAAAAGGAGTTTGGTGCCACGTTTAAACCAAAGGGGAGAACTTTCCATCGGAAAGATCCCGAAGTTGTGCTGAATGATGTTACGTCACGTGACTCTGCATGTAGTGGTATTTGGTGAAATCCTGATAACAGATCTAGCGTTGAAAAATATTTGGCACGACCTAAATTGTCAAGAATGTCGTCAATTCTTGGGAGTGGAAATTTGTCGGCTATCAGTTTTTTGTTCACCGCTCTATAATCTACACACATTCTGTATGGGCTCTGGCCTTCTGCACTTTTTTTTTTAACCAGAATTAAAGGACTATTATAATAGGATTGACTTGGCTCTATTAGGTCGTTCTGCAGCAAATTTTTCACCTGATTGTCAATTTCTTGTTTTTGAGAGTATGGTAAACGATAGTTTTTTATATAAACTGGAGAAGTATCGTTCAGTCTGAGTTTCTGCTCATAAAAATTATTAATGGTAAGTTTTTCTTCGTTTAAAGCAAATATGTATGCATACTGTTCACATAAAGGCATAAGTTTGCCTTCTACATCATTTGGCATACGGGTTTTTAATAATTTTTTCAGTTTTTCAATGCGTACATTTCCCTGTGGGATAGTATTGATTGAGTATACATTATAATTCGAGAGTTTCTCTGTTTTTATTACGGAAGCGTCAATGCATTTATAATCATTTGTTACGTTTAGTATTTTCAAAATTGGTGTTTGTGAATCTATGATGCATTTACTTATGAAAACTCCGTTGCAAACTTGCTGTGAATCCACGAAAACTTCTTCAGTTATATTGCCTAAATTACAAAGTCTAAAAACTTCGCACCTAGGGGGTATTATACAATTGTTGGTGTCTGTACCGTGTTCCATCGGGATTTCTATTATTTTGTTGTAGCAACGTACTGAAATTGTCATATTTTCGTAGTTAATATGGCATCTATTTGCTTTCAGAAAGTCTTTTCCAAGTATTCCTTCTGTGGGAATATTAAAATCATCGTTTACAACATGAAAAATTTGGGAAATAAAGTAATTTTGAACGAGTATGTTACTATGGATTGTACCTAATGTTTGAATAGCATTGGTAGTTACGCCTGTAATATTGATAATTTCCTTTTTGTTGAGCCTTGTGCTAGGTTTAATGCATGAAATTTTTACTAGAGAAATGTCGGCCTGGGAATCGACCAAGAATGTACATGACTTATTTGACTCGGTAAGCGTTAGGCTAATAAAATCAGAATAGTTTAGATTCAAGCTGTATATTAATTTCGTGGGTTTGTATGTTTCTTTTTTCTTATTAAATATTTGTAAGTTATCTTGATTAAGAACTAGTGGTTCTCTGATTCCCCCAACATTTCCTGCTGAGGGACCGATGCGTTTAAAGGCATCGTCCTAGCAGTTCGATTATTTTGCCTGTAGTTATTGTTGCTGCTATTATTTTGTCTGTAATTGTTGTTATTGTTAGTATTTTGTCTATAATTGTTGTTAAAATGGTTTCGTCCCCGGTTGGGTGGATTATTGTTTCTATAATTATGATTATTATAATTACTACTACCGTGATTAGAGCCTCTTGAAATATAGTTACCATACCTGTAATTATTTCCTCTTCTGAAATTATTGGAACGATTATTATGACCTGAAAATCTTGAATTGTTACTTTGTGATTGGAATGCTAACACCTGCCTTTCGTTTGTCTCAGCCGTTTGCTCTACAATTAGTTTTGCTACTACGTCTTTTGGATCAACAAATGTTGATGAAGCAATTATTGATTTGGCAAGAGTTGATTTCGCGTTTAAGCGACAAACGCTAACAGTTTGCTCAATTACCATTTCGTGAGCTTTTTTCTTTGTAATGCCTTCCATAACGAGTGATCTTTCAAGTGCGTCTGTCAGTTCCTCTAATTGCTTCGAAAAATCAGTATAATTATCGTTTTTTACCTGTAGGGCTGCGATTTTTCCTATAACTATTTTAGAGTTATCAGGCTTTATTTTTTGTCTTAGGGCATTTACGATTTCTTCAACATTGGCAACACTTTCAGGTAATGCGTCACGAGCTTTTCCCTCTAACTTTGATCTAATAAACGCTACCAAAGTGGGTTTTAAGTTGTCATCTGTTAAATCTTTTACTAAATTAATTTTGTCTATAAAAGAGTCTAGCATAAGTGGATCACCACTATAATTTTCCCTTATCATGTTAGCGCACATGGTAACAAAATTTTTCTTTTGTTCTAAAGAAGCCATGTTTAAAACTTCCAGTTCAACAAAATTATTTTCCGGGTTGCTTTCAATTTTTTGTTCTGAATCAGATTCAATACTATTGTTTTCTTGTGAAAATTTCCCTTCCGAATCTGACTCGGAGTCTGTCATTAAGTCTTTATCGACTAATTCGAACAATAGAACGTCATGGGGTACTTTTATTTTACAGTTTAGTTTACCAAAACACCTTACTAGGAGTTCTCGACAATGTAATAATCTTTTACGTGTCACTGTGTTTGTTTTTTTTGATATTTCACTGGCATGTAAACTTACATATGAAATGATAGCATTATAGTTATCGATTAGTAAAACAATATATTCGTTTCTTTTTGTTTCTTTGGAGGAAACAGGTCGCTTTTGCAGGATTCTTTTCTTCACATTAAAAAAATTGTTTATAAGTTCATTAAAAACTTTCAAATTGAAATCGGACATTAAATCGTCGGTTGAAAAATAAAAAGAAATTCTGAGTATCAAAAGAAAAATGTTTTCGATGCTCTTTCCGTCATTTAAGTAGCTATTCAAAATCTTCAGTATGGCAGCTCTGTTTATTTGCTCTTGTTGCTTGATGTTTTATACTACTTACATATGTATGTATTACTTGTAACATATTATAAGATTATGTTTACGGATAACCAAGACGCTAGAAATCAGCCGCGGAAAAGATATAAGATATTCTGTAACAGCAGGATATTAATTTTCAATTAAAATTAATTAAACTTTCTGAATTTTGAAATTATTTCATGATTTTATCGCTTAATTCAACAATTGTTTTGTTTGTAATTGTTGGATATAATCTAGAATTAATGGATGTTATAAAGTTCAATATAAATTATCGCTAAAAAAAACGGTTTGTAAATGATGCGAGCCGGCGGCGGCTCAATTGCTTTTTATTTTGTAAACTTTTGCCAAATTTCGGCGGCGACTATTAATCATCTTTTAATTGGTCGGCTTGTTTGTCTGTTTGCTTATTTGATCTCTTATTGTTCTTATTTGATCTTTCTTTTCTCTTTATACTTTTATTCCACTCATTATTTGATTCTTGCTTTGTTTATTTTGTTTGTGGGTATGCATATGTGGAGGGTGTTGTGTTGTGTATGATATGAAGGAAAGGGTGTAGCATGTAAATGTGGTGTTTACGATTTTTTTTTTATATTCGTATTTTCTTTATTATTATAAGTTTATTCATACATATTTATTTCTAGATATGTATTTATATATATATGTATATAGGTTTGTAAGTATAATTATGTATATGATTAGGGATTAGTAGTTGAGTATGTATTTAAATTGGTTTGTATAAATGTAAGTATAATAATTTTAAGTATGATAACAAAACAGTTGTAAATATACTTTACGTATGTATAAGGTCAAATGACTATAGGTATAGGTACGTATGTTACTTCTATGGCAAAAACTTACAATACTATTTATGTTTTTTTTTTTTTGGCTTTTTTTTTTGTGTTTGTTTACATATTGCTACAGTTATTTATTAGTTTTACATATTTTGAACTGTTTCAATACATATTTACAGAATATTTAAAAAATATATAATTTGTTTACGGAAATACTAGTCAGCCTGTTGCGCATGCAATGTACCTTGTCTTTTCTGCTACTATCTTTTTTTTTTTTTTTTTTTGAGTTGATTGTCGTTGTTATTATGGCTTTCTTCCCTTTCAATTCCTTTTGCATAAATGAGCATTGGTTGTTATGTTGTTTTGCCCTCTTTAATTTCTGTTTTCTTTTGCTTCTTGCTGTATTTTACTTTTCAGTTTCAATTATTCGTTTTCTTTGTCTTTTTGAAATTTTGCTCATTATTATTCGTCATTTTTTTTTCTTTTTTCCAACCATTATCATTTGTACGTTTTGATTTCTTTAGCTTATTTGGAATTTTATACTTTAAATTTATTGTTCTGCATTTTGCTTTTAATTTTTATTCGTTTTGCTTTATTTTTCATTTGTTTTCCAACACTTGTCATTTGTACTTTACGTTTTGATTTGATTTTTTTTTTTTTTTGCTTATTTTGAGCTTTGTTCTTTAACTTTATTTATCTGCATTTTGCTCTTAATTTTTTATTCGTTTTACTTTTTTTCCGAATTTGTTTCATATTTTTCAGTTTTGAGTATTTTAATTTCTTTTTCTCTATTATGGTTGTTTGTTTGTTATTTAATGTTTTTGAATTTAATTAGTTTTATTTCTTTGAATTTATTTATTTTAAAGATGATTAACTTCAATTTACGTGTTCTTTTATTGTTAGTGCAATTAAATTTTTTTTGTTTCGATTTTTCACACTTTTTTTCTCTTTTCTTTTTGCATGTGTATTCATGTACGTTCTTAAATTTGATTCTTTTGTACGCTGGTTTTAATCATATTTTCTCTTTACAAAAGTTTATTGATAATTCTTTATTTCTTTTCTTTTTCGTTAATTTTTTTCAACTTGGACACTCTTCTCTCATGTGTTCTCATAAATGTTCTCTTTTACACTTTTCTTTTAACTTCAATTTTTTCGTATTTAACTTGTTGCTAGCAAGTTTTTATTGGTTAGAGTGCCGTTATAACGAATTTTTGAACGTACATGTTTCGTTCAAAATAACCGTTTGTTTTAAGTTACTGTTCATTGGTATGTATATTTAAATTTGACTGTACTTTTATTAAAATGATTTTTTTTTTTTTTGTGGTTTTTCTTTTTTTTTTTTTTTTTTTTTTTTTTTTCATTATTACATTTTTGTTCATATAATTGAATATTTGATGTTTGGTTAAGTTTTATTTTTACTTGTTTATTTTCGAAAAGATCACTGACTATATGTTATCCTGTTACATTTTTTAAATGAGTTTTTGTATAAAAATAATGGTTTTTGCTTGTTCGAAAAAGTAAATTTTTTAAATATGTAATTATTTTACAATTTTTAACGCCAAAAGTTTGAAAAAAAAAAAATATATTAAATGATGAATTCAGAAAAGGAAGGTATAATTAAAATTCATTTTCTTCTTATTTAACTTGAATTTCACAAAAATGGGGATTGAGTTAAAATTTTGCTTTACTTTAGTCACGGTCGCCATGTAGTTATTCCCCTTTTCACACATTTACACATCTCTTCTTATTTTAATTAAAAGACGACTTGTTTTGTTCAGAGTAGTAACCAGACTGTGCTCTTTATTCATTTATAATCATTCTTTTCTTTTTATAAGCCATCGTTGTACATTAATAGCACTGACGCAGGGTTGCATATACTAAAAACTACATTACAGGGTTCGGTAGCACTATACAACACAGCCACCTATATATGTATATCTACATAAAAGACACAAAACATCACACTAAAAACACCAACAGCACAAATACAGCACACATAAATACATACATACACACATGTGCTTATCACTAAATCGATATTAGGCGTAAATATGTATATCTACATAAAAGACACAAAACATCACACTAAAATCACCAACAGCACAAATACAGCACACATAAATACATACATACACACATGTGCTTATCACTAAATCGATATTAGGCGTAAATATGTACCAAATACTACAACACAGCCACCTATATATGTATATCTACATAAAAGACACAAAACATCACACTAAAAACACCAACAGCACAAATACATAAATACATACATACACACATGTGCTTATCACTAAATCGATATTAGGCGTAAATATGTACCAAATACTACAACACAGCCACCTATATATGTATATCTACATAAAAGACACAAAACATCACACTAAAATCACCAACAGCACAAATACAGCACACATAAATACATGCATACACACATGTGCTTATCACTAAATCGATATTAGGCGTAAATATGTACCAAATACTACAACACAGCCACCTATATATGTATATCTACATAAAAGACACAAAACATCACACTAAAAACACCAACAGCACAAATACAAGCACACATAAATACATACATACACACATGTGCTTATCACTAAATCGATATTAGGCGTATATATGTACCAAATACTACAACACAGCCACCTATATATGTATATCTACATAAAAGACACAAAACATCACACTAAAAACACCAACAGCACAAATACAGCACACATAAATACATACATACACACATGTGCTTATCACTAAATCGATATTAGGCGTAAATATGTACCAAATACTACAACACAGCCACCTATATATGTATATCTACATAAAAGACACAAAACATCACACTAAAAACACCAACAGCACAAATACAGCACACATAAATACATACATACACACATGTGCTTATCACTAAATCGATATTAGGCGTAAATATGTACCAAATACTACAACACAGCCACCTATATATGTATATCTACATAAAAGACACAAAACATCACACTAAAAACACCAACAGCACAAATACAGCACACATAAATACATACATACACACATGTGCTTATCACTAAATCGATATTAGGCGTAAATATGTACCACATACTACAACACAGCCACCTATATATGTATATCTACATAAAAGACACAAAACATCACACTAAAAACACCAACAGCACAAATACAGCACACATAAATACATACATACACACATGTGCTTATCACTAAATCGATATTAGGCGTAAATATGTACCAAATACTACAACACAGCCACCTATATATGTATATCTACATAAAAGACACAAAACATCACACTAAAAACACCAACAGCACAAATACAGCACACATAAATACATACATACACACATGTGCTTATCACTAAATCGATATTAGGCGTAAATATGTACCAAATACTACAACACAGCCACCTATATATGTATATCTACATAAAGACACAAAACATCACACTAAAAACACCAACAGCACAAATACAGCACACATAAATACATACATACACACATGTGCTTATCACTAAATCGATATTAGGCGTAAATATGTACCAAATACTACAACACAGCCACCTATATATGTATATCTACATAAAAGACACAAAACATCACACTAAAAACACCAACAGCACAAATACAGCACACATAAATACATACATACACACATGTGCTTATCACTAAATCGATATTAGGCGTAAATATGTACCAAATACTACAACACAGCCACCTATATATGTATATCTACATAAAAGACACAAAACATCACACTAAAAACACCAACAGCACAAATACAGCACACATAAATACATACATACACACATGTGCTTATCACTAAATCGATATTAGGCGTAAATATGTACCAAATACTACAACACAGCCACCTATATATGTATATCTACATAAAAGACACAAACATCACACTAAAAACACCAACAGCACAAATACAGCACACATAAATACATACATACACACATGTGCTTATCACTAAATCGATATTAGGCGTAAATATGTACCAAATACTACAACACAGCCACCTATATATGTATATCTACATAAAAGACACAAAACATCACACTAAAAACACCAACAGCACAAATACAGCACACATAAATACATACATACACACATGTGCTTATCACTAAATCGATATTAGGCGTAAATATGTACCAAATACTACAACACAGCCACCTATATATGTATATCTACATAAAAGACACAAAACATCACACTAAAAACACCAACAGCACAAATACAGCACACATAAATACATACATACACACATGTGCTTATCACTAAATCGATATTAGGCGTAAATATGTACCAAATACTACAACACAGCCACCTATATATGTATATCTACATAAAAGACACAAAACATCACACTAAAAACACCAACAGCACAAATACAGCACACATAAATACATACATACACACATGTGCTTATCACTAAATCGATATTAGGCGTAAATATGTACCAAATGCTACAACACAGCCACCTATATATGTATATCTACATAAAAGACACAAAACATCACACTAAAAACACCAACAGCACAAATACAGCACACATAAATACATACATACACACATGTGCTTATCACTAAATCGATATTAGGCGTAAATATGTACCAAATACTACAACACAGCCACCTATATATGTATATCTACATAAAAGACACAAAACATCACACTAAAAACACCAACAGCACAAATACAGCACACATAAATACATACATACACACATGTGCTTATCACTAAATCGATATTAGGCGTAAATATGTACCAAATACTACAACACAGCCACCTATATATGTATATCTACATAAAAGACACAAAACATCACACTAAAAACACCAA
>CAKZFG010000091.1:0-23650 GCA_936439885.1 Nowickia ferox
TCATTATCATTATCATTATCATTATCATTATCATTATCATTATCATTATCATTATCATTATCATTATCATTATCATTATCATTATCATTATCATTATCATTATCATTATCATTATCATTATCATTATCATTATCATTATCATTATCATTATCATTATCATTATCATTATCATTATCATTATCATTATCATTATCATTATCATTATCATTATCATTATCATTATCATTATCATTATCATTATCATTATCATTATCATTATCATTATCATTATCATTATCATTATCATTATCATTATCATTATCATTATCATTATCATTATCATTATCATTATCATTATCATTATCATTATCATTATCATTATCATTATCATTATCATTATCATTATCATTATCATTATCATTATCATTATCATTATCATTATCATTATCATTATCATTATCATTATCATTATCATTATCATTATCATTATCATTATCATTATCATTATCATTATCATTATCATTATCATTATCATTATCATTATCATTATCATTATCATTATCATTATCATTATCATTATCATTATCATTATCATTATCATTATCATTATCATTATCATTATCATTATCATTATCATTATCATTATCATTATCATTATCATTATCATTATCATTATCATTATCATTATCATTATCATTATCATTATCATTATCATTATCATTATCATTATCATTATCATTATCATTATCATTATCATTATCATTATCATTATCATTATCATTATCATTATCATTATCATTATCATTATCATTATCATTATCATTATCATTATCATTATCATTATCATTATCATTATCATTATCATTATCATTATCATTATCATTATCATTATCATTATCATTATCATTATCATTATCATTATCATTATCATTATCATTATCATTATCATTATCATTATCATTATCATTATCATTATCATTATCATTATCATTATCATTATCATTATCATTATCATTATCATTATCATTATCATTATCATTATCATTATCATTATCATTATCATTATCATTATCATTATCATTATCATTATCATTATCATTATCATTATCATTATCATTATCATTATCATTATCATTATCATTATCATTATCATTATCATTATCATTATCATTATCATTATCATTATCATTATCATTATCATTATCATTATCATTATCATTATCATTATCATTATCATTATCATTATCATTATCATTATCATTATCATTATCATTATCATTATCATTATCATTATCATTATCATTATCATTATCATTATCATTATCATTATCATTATCATTATCATTATCATTATCATTATCATTATCATTATCATTATCATTATCATTATCATTATCATTATCATTATCATTATCATTATCATTATCATTATCATTATCATTATCATTATCATTATCATTATCATTATCATTATCATTATCATTATCATTATCATTATCATTATCATTATCATTATCATTATCATTATCATTATCATTATCATTATCATTATCATTATCATTATCATTATCATTATCATTATCATTATCATTATCATTATCATTATCATTATCATTATCATTATCATTATCATTATCATTATCATTATCATTATCATTATCATTATCATTATCATTATCATTATCATTATCATTATCATTATCATTATCATTATCATTATCATTATCATTATCATTATCATTATCATTATCATTATCATTATCATTATCATTATCATTATCATTATCATTATCATTATCATTATCATTATCATTATCATTATCATTATCATTATCATTATCATTATCATTATCATTATCATTATCATTATCATTATCATTATCATTATCATTATCATTATCATTATCATTATCATTATCATTATCATTATCATTATCATTATCATTATCATTATCATTATCATTATCATTATCATTATCATTATCATTATCATTATCATTATCATTATCATTATCATTATCATTATCATTATCATTATCATTATCATTATCATTATCATTATCATTATCATTATCATTATCATTATCATTATCATTATCATTATCATTATCATTATCATTATCATTATCATTATCATTATCATTATCATTATCATTATCATTATCATTATCATTATCATTATCATTATCATTATCATTATCATTATCATTATCATTATCATTATCATTATCATTATCATTATCATTATCATTATCATTATCATTATCATTATCATTATCATTATCATTATCATTATCATTATCATTATCATTATCATTATCATTATCATTATCATTATCATTATCATTATCATTATCATTATCATTATCATTATCATTATCATTATCATTATCATTATCATTATCATTATCATTATCATTATCATTATCATTATCATTATCATTATCATTATCATCATTATCATTATCATTATCATTATCATTATCATTATCATTATCATTATCATTATCATTATCATTATCATTATCATCATTATCATTATCATTATCATTATCATTATCATTATCATTATCATTATCATTATCATTATCATTATCATTATCATTATCATTATCATTATCATTATCATTATCATTATCATTATCATTATCATTATCATTATCATTATCATTATCATTATCATTATCATTATCATTATCATTATCATTATCATTATCATTATCATTATCATTATCATTATCATTATCATTATCATTATCATTATCATTATCATTATCATTATCATTATCATTATCATTATCATTATCATTATCATTATCATTATCATTATCATTATCATTATTATCATTATCATTATCATTATCATTATCATTATCATTATCATTATCATTATCATTATCATTATCATTATCATTATCATTATCATTATCATTATCATTATCATTATCATTATCATTATCATTATCATTATCATTATCATTATCATTATCATTATCATTATCATTATCATTATCATTATCATTATCATTATCATTATCATTATCATTATCATTATCATTATCATTATCATTATCATTATCATTATCATTATCATTATCATTATCATTATCATTATCATTATCATTATCATTATCATTATCATTATCATTATCATTATCATTATCATTATCATTATCATTATCATTATCATTATCATTATCATTATCATTATCATTATCATTATCATTATCATTATCATTATCATTATCATTATCATTATCATTATCATTATCATTATCATTATCATTATCATTATCATTATCATTATCATTATCATTATCATTATCATTATCATTATCATTATCATTATCATTATCATTATCATTATCATTATCATTATCATTATCATTATCATTATCATTATCATTATCATTATCATTATCATTATCATTATCATTATCATTATCATTATCATTATCATTATCATTATCATTATCATTATCATTATCATTATCATTATCATTATCATTATCATTATCATTATCATTATCATTATCATTATCATTATCATTATCATTATCATTATCATTATCATTATCATTATCATTATCATTATCATTATCATTATCATTATCATTATCATTATCATTATCATTATCATTATCATTATCATTATCATTATCATTATCATTATCATTATCATTATCATTATCATTATCATTATCATTATCATTATCATTATCATTATCATTATCATTATCATTATCATTATCATTATCATTATCATTATCATTATCATTATCATTATCATTATCATTATCATTATCATTATCATTATCATTATCATTATCATTATCATTATCATTATCATTATCATTATCATTATCATTATCATTATCATTATCATTATCATTATCATTATCATTATCATTATCATTATCATTATCATTATCATTATCATTATCATTATCATTATCATTATCATTATCATTATCATTATCATTATCATTATCATTATCATTATCATTATCATTATCATTATCATTATCATTATCATTATCATTATCATTATCATTATCATTATCATTATCATTATCATTATCATTATCATTATCATTATCATTATCATTATCATTATCATTATCATTATCATTATCATTATCATTATCATTATCATTATCATTATCATTATCATTATCATTATCATTATCATTATCATTATCATTATCATTATCATTATCATTATCATTATCATTATCATTATCATTATCATTATCATTATCATTATCATTATCATTATCATTATCATTATCATTATCATTATCATTATCATTATCATTATCATTATCATTATCATTATCATTATCATTATCATTATCATTATCATTATCATTATCATTATCATTATCATTATCATTATCATTATCATTATCATTATCATTATCATTATCATTATCATTATCATTATCATTATCATTATCATTATCATTATCATTATCATTATCATTATCATTATCATTATCATTATCATTATCATTATCATTATCATTATCATTATCATTATCATTATCATTATCATTATCATTATCATTATCATTATCATTATCATTATCATTATCATTATCATTATCATTATCATTATCATTATCATTATCATTATCATTATCATTATCATTATCATTATCATTATCATTATCATTATCATTATCATTATCATTATCATTATCATTATCATTATCATTATCATTATCATTATCATTATCATTATCATTATCATTATCATTATCATTATCATTATCATTATCATTATCATTATCATTATCATTATCATTATCATTATCATTATCATTATCATTATCATTATCATTATCATTATCATTATCATTATCATTATCATTATCATTATCATTATCATTATCATTATCATTATCATTATCATTATCATTATCATTATCATTATCATTATCATTATCATTATCATTATCATTATCATTATCATTATCATTATCATTATCATTATCATTATCATTATCATTATCATTATCATTATCATTATCATTATCATTATCATTATCATTATCATTATCATTATCATTATCATTATCATTATCATTATCATTATCATTATCATTATCATTATCATTATCATTATCATTATCATTATCATTATCATTATCATTATCATTATCATTATCATTATCATTATCATTATCATTATCATTATCATTATCATTATCATTATCATTATCATTATCATTATCATTATCATTATCATTATCATTATCATTATCATTATCATTATCATTATCATTATCATTATCATTATCATTATCATTATCATTATCATTATCATTATCATTATCATTATCATTATCATTATCATTATCATTATCATTATCATTATCATTATCATTATCATTATCATTATCATTATCATTATCATTATCATTATCATTATCATTATCATTATCATTATCATTATCATTATCATTATCATTATCATTATCATTATCATTATCATTATCATTATCATTATCATTATCATTATCATTATCATTATCATTATCATTATCATTATCATTATCATTATCATTATCATTATCATTATCATTATCATTATCATTATCATTATCATTATCATTATCATTATCATTATCATTATCATTATCATTATCATTATCATTATCATTATCATTATCATTATCATTATCATTATCATTATCATTATCATTATCATTATCATTATCATTATCATTATCATTATCATTATCATTATCATTATCATTATCATTATCATTATCATTATCATTATCATTATCATTATCATTATCATTATCATTATCATTATCATTATCATTATCATTATCATTATCATTATCATTATCATTATCATTATCATTATCATTATCATTATCATTATCATTATCATTATCATTATCATTATCATTATCATTATCATTATCATTATCATTATCATTATCATTATCATTATCATTATCATTATCATTATCATTATCATTATCATTATCATTATCATTATCATTATCATTATCATTATCATTATCATTATCATTATCATTATCATTATCATTATCATTATCATTATCATTATCATTATCATTATCATTATCATTATCATTATCATTATCATTATCATTATCATTATCATTATCATTATCATTATCATTATCATTATCATTATCATTATCATTATCATTATCATTATCATTATCATTATCATTATCATTATCATTATCATTATCATTATCATTATCATTATCATTATCATTATCATTATCATTATCATTATCATTATCATTATCATTATCATTATCATTATCATTATCATTATCATTATCATTATCATTATCATTATCATTATCATTATCATTATCATTATCATTATCATTATCATTATCATTATATCATTATCATTATCATTATCATTATCATTATCATTATCATTATCATTATCATTATCATTATCATTATCATTATCATTATCATTATCATTATCATTATCATTATCATTATCATTATCATTATCATTATCATTATCATTATCATTATCATTATCATTATCATTATTATCATTATCATTATCATTATCATTATCATTATCATTATCATTATCATTATCATTATCATTATCATTATCATTATCATTATCATTATCATTATCATTATCATTATCATTATCATTATCATTATCATTATCATTATCATTATCATTATCATTATCATTATCATTTCATTATCATTATCATTATCATTATCATTATCATTATCATTATCATTATCATTATCATTATCATTATCATTATCATTATCATTATCATTATCATTATCATTATCATTATCATTATCATTATCATTATCATTATCATTATCATTATCATTATCATTATCATTATCATTATCATTATCATTATCATTATCATTATCATTATCATTATCATTATCATTATCATTATCATTATCATTATCATTATCATTATCATTATCATTATCATTATCATTATCATTATCATTATCATTATCATTATCATTATCATTATCATTATCATTATCATTATCATTATCATTATCATTATCATTATCATTATCATTATCATTATCATTATCATTATCATTATCATTATCATTATCATTATCATTATCATTATCATTATCATTATCATTATCATTATCATTATCATTATCATTATCATTATCATTATCATTATCATTATTCATTATCATTATCATTATCATTATCATTATCATTATCATTATCATTATCATTATCATTATCATTATCATTATCATTATCATTATCATTATCATTATCATTATCATTATCATTATCATTATCATTATCATTATCATTATCATTATCATTATCATTATCATTATCATTATCATTATCATTATCATTATCATTATCATTATCATTATCATTATCATTATCATTATCATTATCATTATCATTATCATTATCATTATCATTATCATTATCATTATCATTATCATTATCATTATCATTATCATTATCATTATCATTATCATTATCATTATCATTATCATTATCATTATCATTATCATTATCATTATCATTATCATTATCATTATCATTATCATTATCATTATCATTATCATTATCATTATCATTATCATTATCATTATCATTATCATTATCATTATCATTATCATTATCATTATCATTATCATTATCATTATCATTATCATTATCATTATCATTATCATTATCATTATCATTATCATTATCATTATCATTATCATTATCATTATCATTATCATTATCATTATCATTATCATTATCATTATCATTATCATTATCATTATCATTATCATTATCATTATCATTATCATTATCATTATCATTATCATTATCATTATCATTATCATTATCATTATCATTATCATTATCATTATCATTATCATTATCATTATCATTATCATTATCATTATCATTATCATTATCATTATCATTATCATTATCATTATCATTATCATTATCATTATCATTATCATTATCATTATCATTATCATTATCATTATCATTATCATTATCATTATCATTATCATTATCATTATCATTATCATTATCATTATCATTATCATTATCATTATCATTATCATTATCATTATCATTATCATTATCATTATCATTATCATTATCATTATCATTATCATTATCATTATCATTATCATTATCATTATCATTATCATTATCATTATCATTATCATTATCATTATCATTATCATTATCATTATCATTATCATTATCATTATCATTATCATTATCATTATCATTATCATTATCATTATCATTATCATTATCATTATCATTATCATTATCATTATCATTATCATTATCATTATCATTATCATTATCATTATCATTATCATTATCATTATCATTATCATTATCATTATCATTATCATTATCATTATCATTATCATTATCATTATCATTATCATTATCATTATCATTATCATTATCATTATCATTATCATTATCATTATCATTATCATTATCATTATCATTATCATTATCATTATCATTATCATTATCATTATCATTATCATTATCATTATCATTATCATTATCATTATCATTATCATTATCATTATCATTATCATTATCATTATCATTATCATTATCATTATCATTATCATTATCATTATCATTATCATTATCATTATCATTATCATTATCATTATCATTATCATTATCATTATCATTATCATTATCATTATCATTATCATTATCATTATCATTATCATTATCATTATCATTATCATTATCATTATCATTATCATTATCATTATCATTATCATTATCATTATCATTATCATTATCATTATCATTATCATTATCATTATCATTATCATTATCATTATCATTATCATTATCATTATCATTATCATTATCATTATCATTATCATTATCATTATCATTATCATTATCATTATCATTATCATTATCATTATCATTATCATTATCATTATCATTATCATTATCATTATCATTATCATTATCATTATCATTATCATTATCATTATCATTATCATTATCATTATCATTATCATTATCATTATCATTATCATTATCATTATCATTATCATTATCATTATCATTATCATTATCATTATCATTATCATTATCATTATCATTATCATTATCATTATCATTATCATTATCATTATCATTATCATTATCATTATCATTATCATTATCATTATCATTATCATTATCATTATCATTATCATTATCATTATCATTATCATTATCATTATCATTATCATTATCATTATCATTATCATTATCATTATCATTATCATTATCATTATCATTATCATTATCATTATCATTATCATTATCATTATCATTATCATTATCATTATCATTATCATTATCATTATCATTATCATTATCATTATCATTATCATTATCATTATCATTATCATTATCATTATCATTATCATTATCATTATCATTATCATTATCATTATCATTATCATTATCATTATCATTATCATTATCATTATCATTATCATTATCATTATCATTATCATTATCATTATCATTATCATTATCATTATCATTATCATTATCATTATCATTATCATTATCATTATCATTATCATTATCATTATCATTATCATTATCATTATCATTATCATTATCATTATCATTATCATTATCATTATCATTATCATTATCATTATCATTATCATTATCATTATCATTATCATTATCATTATCATTATCATTATCATTATCATTATCATTATCATTATCATTATCATTATCATTATCATTATCATTATCATTATCATTATCATTATCATTATCATTATCATTATCATTATCATTATCATTATCATTATCATTATCATTATCATTATCATTATCATTATCATTATCATTATCATTATCATTATCATTATCATTATCATTATCATTATCATTATCATTATCATTATCATTATCATTATCATTATCATTATCATTATCATTATCATTATCATTATCATTATCATTATCATTATCATTATCATTATCATTATCATTATCATTATCATTATCATTATCATTATCATTATCATTATCATTATCATTATCATTATCATTATCATTATCATTATCATTATCATTATCATTATCATTATCATTATCATTATCATTATCATTATCATTATCATTATCATTATCATTATCATTATCATTATCATTATCATTATCATTATCATTATCATTATCATTATCATTATCATTATCATTATCATTATCATTATCATTATCATTATCATTATCATTATCATTATCATTATCATTATCATTATCATTATATTATCATTATCATTATCATTATCATTATCATTATCATTATCATTATCATTATCATTATCATTATCATTATCATTATCATTATCATTATCATTATCATTATCATTATCATTATCATTATCATTATCATTATCATTATCATTATCATTATCATTATCATTATCATTATCATTATCATTATCATTATCATTATCATTATCATTATCATTATCATTATCATTATCATTATCATTATCATTATCATTATCATTATCATTATCATTATCATTATCATTATCATTATCATTATCATTATCATTATCATTATCATTATCATTATCATTATCATTATCATTATCATTATCATTATCATTATCATTATCATTATCATTATCATTATCATTATCATTATCATTATCATTATCATTATCATTATCATTATCATTATCATTATCATTATCATTATCATTATCATTATCATTATCATTATCATTATCATTATCATTATCATTATCATTATCATTATCATTATCATTATCATTATCATTATCATTATCATTATCATTATCATTATCATTATCATTATCATTATCATTATCATTATCATTATCATTATCATTATCATTATCATTATCATTATCATTATCATTATCATTATCATTATCATTATCATTATCATTATCATTATCATTATCATTATCATTATCATTATCATTATCATTATCATTATCATTATCATTATCATTATCATTATCATTATCATTATCATTATCATTATCATTATCATTATCATTATCATTATCATTATCATTATCATTATCATTATCATTATCATTATCATTATCATTATCATTATCATTATCATTATCATTATCATTATCATTATCATTATCATTATCATTATCATTATCATTATCATTATCATTATCATTATCATTATCATTATCATTATCATTATCATTATCATTATCATTATCATTATCATTATCATTATCATTATCATTATCATTATCATTATCATTATCATTATCATTATCATTATCATTATCATTATCATTATCATTATCATTATCATTATCATTATCATTATCATTATCATTATCATTATCATTATCATTATCATTATCATTATCATTATCATTATCATTATCATTATCATTATCATTATCATTATCATTATCATTATCATTATCATTATCATTATCATTATCATTATCATTATCATTATCATTATCATTATCATTATCATTATCATTATCATTATCATTATCATTATCATTATCATTATCATTATCATTATCATTATCATTATCATTATCATTATCATTATCATTATCATTATCATTATCATTATCATTATCATTATCATTATCATTATCATTATCATTATCATTATCATTATCATTATCATTATCATTATCATTATCATTATCATTATCATTATCATTATCATTATCATTATCATTATCATTATCATTATCATTATCATTATCATTATCATTATCATTATCATTATCATTATCATTATCATTATCATTATCATTATCATTATCATTATCATTATCATTATCATTATCATTATCATTATCATTATCATTATCATTATCATTATCATTATCATTATCATTATCATTATCATTATCATTATCATTATCATTATCATTATCATTATCATTATCATTATCATTATCATTATCATTATCATTATCATTATCATTATCATTATCATTATCATTATCATTATCATTATCATTATCATTATCATTATCATTATCATTATCATTATCATTATCATTATCATTATCATTATCATTATCATTATCATTATCATTATCATTATCCATTATCATTATCATTATCATTATCATTATCATTATCATTATCATTATCATTATCATTATCATTATCATTATCATTATCATTATCATTATCATTATCATTATCATTATCATTATCATTATCATTATCATTATCATTATCATTATCATTATCATTATCATTATCATTATCATTATCATTATCATTATCATTATCATTATCATTATCATTATCATTATCATTATCATTATCATTATCATTATCATTATCATTATCATTATCATTATCATTATCATTATCATTATCATTATCATTATCATTATCATTATCATTATCATTATCATTATCATTATCATTATCATTATCATTATCATTATCATTATCATTATCATTATCATTATCATTATCATTATCATTATCATTATCATTATCATTATCATTATCATTATCATTATCATTATCATTATCATTATCATTATCATTATCATTATCATTATCATTATCATTATCATTATCATTATCATTATCATTATCATTATCATTATCATTATCATTATCATTATCATTATCATTATCATTATCATTATCATTATCATTATCATTATCATTATCATTATCATTATCATTATCATTATCATTATCATTATCATTATCATTATCATTATCATTATCATTATCATTATCATTATCATTATCATTATCATTATCATTATCATTATCATTATCATTATCATTATCATTATCATTATCATTATCATTATCATTATCATTATCATTATCATTATCATTATCATTATCATTATCATTATCATTATCATTATCATTATCATTATCATTATCATTATCATTATCATTATCATTATCATTATCATTATCATTATCATTATCATTATCATTATCATTATCATTATCATTATCATTATCATTATCATTATCATTATCATTATCATTATCATTATCATTATCATTATCATTATCATTATCATTATCATTATCATTATCATTATCATTATCATTATCATTATCATTATCATTATCATTATCATTATCATTATCATTATCATTATCATTATCATTATCATTATCATTATCATTATCATTATCATTATCATTATCATTATCATTATCATTATCATTATCATTATCATTATCATTATCATTATCATTATCATTATCATTATCATTATCATTATCATTATCATTATCATTATCATTATCATTATCATTATCATTATCATTATCATTATCATTATCATTATCATTATCATTATCATTATCATTATCATTATCATTATCATTATCATTATCATTATCATTATCATTATCATTATCATTATCATTATCATTATCATTATCATTATCATTATCATTATCATTATCATTATCATTATCATTATCATTATCATTATCATTATCATTATCATTATCATTATCATTATCATTATCATTATCATTATCATTATCATTATCATTATCATTATCATTATCATTATCATTATCATTATCATTATCATTATCATTATCATTATCATTATCATTATCATTATCATTATCATTATCATTATCATTATCATTATCATTATCATTATCATTATCATTATCATTATCATTATCATTATCATTATCATTATCATTATCATTATCATTATCATTATCATTATCATTATCATTATCATTATCATTATCATTATCATTATCATTATCATTATCATTATCATTATCATTATCATTATCATTATCATTATCATTATCATTATCATTATCATTATCATTATCATTATCATTATCATTATCATTATCATTATCATTATCATTATCATTATCATTATCATTATCATTATCATTATCATTATCATTATCATTATCATTATCATTATCATTATCATTATCATTATCATTATCATTATCATTATCATTATCATTATCATTATCATTATCATTATCATTATCATTATCATTATCATTATCATTATCATTATCATTATCATTATCATTATCATTATCATTATCATTATCATTATCATTATCATTATCATTATCATTATCATTATCATTATCATTATCATTATCATTATCATTATCATTATCATTATCATTATCATTATCATTATCATTATCATTATCATTATCATTATCATTATCATTATCATTATCATTATCATTATCATTATCATTATCATTATCATTATCATTATCATTATCATTATCATTATCATTATCATTATCATTATCATTATCATTATCATTATCATTATCATTATCATTATCATTATCATTATCATTATCATTATCATTATCATTATCATTATCATTATCATTATCATTATCATTATCATTATCATTATCATTATCATTATCATTATCATTATCATTATCATTATCATTATCATTATCATTATCATTATCATTATCATTATCATTATCATTATCATTATCATTATCATTATCATTATCATTATCATTATCATTATCATTATCATTATCATTATCATTATCATTATCATTATCATTATCATTATCATTATCATTATCATTATCATTATCATTATCATTATCATTATCATTATCATTATCATTATCATTATCATTATCATTATCATTATCATTATCATTATCATTATCATTATCATTATCATTATCATTATCATTATCATTATCATTATCATTATCATTATCATTATCATTATCATTATCATTATCATTATCATTATCATTATCATTATCATTATCATTATCATTATCATTATCATTATCATTATCATTATCATTATCATTATCATTATCATTATCATTATCATTATCATTATCATTATCATTATCATTATCATTATCATTATCATTATCATTATCATTATCATTATCATTATCATTATCATTATCATTATCATTATCATTATCATTATCATTATCATTATCATTATCATTATCATTATCATTATCATTATCATTATCATTATCATTATCATTATCATTATCATTATCATTATCATTATCATTATCATTATCATTATCATTATCATTATCATTATCATTATCATTATCATTATCATTATCATTATCATTATCATTATCATTATCATTATCATTATCATTATCATTATCATTATCATTATCATTATCATTATCATTATCATTATCATTATCATTATCATTATCATTATCATTATCATTATCATTATCATTATCATTATCATTATCATTATCATTATCATTATCATTATCATTATCATTATCATTATCATTATCATTATCATTATCATTATCATTATCATTATCATTATCATTATCATTATCATTATCATTATCATTATCATTATCATTATCATTATCATTATCATTATCATTATCATTATCATTATCATTATCATTATCATTATCATTATCATTATCATTATCATTATCATTATCATTATCATTATCATTATCATTATCATTATCATTATCATTATCATTATCATTATCATTATCATTATCATTATCATTATCATTATCATTATCATTATCATTATCATTATCATTATCATTATCATTATCATTATCATTATCATTATCATTATCATTATCATTATCATTATCATTATCATTATCATTATCATTATCATTATCATTATCATTATCATTATCATTATCATTATCATTATCATTATCATTATCATTATCATTATCATTATCATTATCATTATCATTATCATTATCATTATCATTATCATTATCATTATCATTATCATTATCATTATCATTATCATTATCATTATCATTATCATTATCATTATCATTATCATTATCATTATCATTATCATTATCATTATCATTATCATTATCATTATCATTATCATTATCATTATCATTATCATTATCATTATCATTATCATTATCATTATCATTATCATTATCATTATCATTATCATTATCATTATCATTATCATTATCATTATCATTATCATTATCATTATCATTATCATTATCATTATCATTATCATTATCATTATCATTATCATTATCATTATCATTATCATTATCATTATCATTATCATTATCATTATCATTATCATTATCATTATCATTATCATTATCATTATCATTATCATTATCATTATCATTATCATTATCATTATCATTATCATTATCATTATCATTATCATTATCATTATCATTATCATTATCATTATCATTATCATTATCATTATCATTATCATTATCATTATCATTATCATTATCATTATCATTATCATTATCATTATCATTATCATTATCATTATCATTATCATTATCATTATCATTATCATTATCATTATCATTATCATTATCATTATCATTATCATTATCATTATCATTATCATTATCATTATCATTATCATTATCATTATCATTATCATTATCATTATCATTATCATTATCATTATCATTATCATTATCATTATCATTATCATTATCATTATCATTATCATTATCATTATCATTATCATTATCATTATCATTATCATTATCATTATCATTATCATTATCATTATCATTATCATTATCATTATCATTATCATTATCATTATCATTATCATTATCATTATCATTATCATTATCATTATCATTATCATTATCATTATCATTATCATTATCATTATCATTATCATTATCATTATCATTATCATTATCATTATCATTATCATTATCATTATCATTATCATTATCATTATCATTATCATTATCATTATCATTATCATTATCATTATCATTATCATTATCATTATCATTATCATTATCATTATCATTATCATTATCATTATCATTATCATTATCATTATCATTATCATTATCATTATCATTATCATTATCATTATCATTATCATTATCATTATCATTATCATTATCATTATCATTATCATTATCATTATCATTATCATTATCATTATCATTATCATTATCATTATCATTATCATTATCATTATCATTATCATTATCATTATCATTATCATTATCATTATCATTATCATTATCATTATCATTATCATTATCATTATCATTATCATTATCATTATCATTATCATTATCATTATCATTATCATTATCATTATCATTATCATTATCATTATCATTATCATTATCATTATCATTATCATTATCATTATCATTATCATTATCATTATCATTATCATTATCATTATCATTATCATTATCATTATCATTATCATTATCATTATCATTATCATTATCATTATCATTATCATTATCATTATCATTATCATTATCATTATCATTATCATTATCATTATCATTATCATTATCATTATCATTATCATTATCATTATCATTATCATTATCATTATCATTATCATTATCATTATCATTATCATTATCATTATCATTATCATTATCATTATCATTATCATTATCATTATCATTATCATTATCATTATCATTATCATTATCATTATCATTATCATTATCATTATCATTATCATTATCATTATCATTATCATTATCATTATCATTATCATTATCATTATCATTATCATTATCATTATCATTATCATTATCATTATCATTATCATTATCATTATCATTATCATTATCATTATCATTATCATTATCATTATCATTATCATTATCATTATCATTATCATTATCATTATCATTATCATTATCATTATCATTATCATTATCATTATCATTATCATTATCATTATCATTATCATTATCATTATCATTATCATTATCATTATCATTATCATTATCATTATCATTATCATTATCATTATCATTATCATTATCATTATCATTATCATTATCATTATCATTATCATTATCATTATCATTATCATTATCATTATCATTATCATTATCATTATCATTATCATTATCATTATCATTATCATTATCATTATCATTATCATTATCATTATCATTATCATTATCATTATCATTATCATTATCATTATCATTATCATTATCATTATCATTATCATTATCATTATCATTATCATTATCATTATCATTATCATTATCATTATCATTATCATTATCATTATCATTATCATTATCATTATCATTATCATTATCATTATCATTATCATTATCATTATCATTATCATTATCATTATCATTATCATTATCATTATCATTATCATTATCATTATCATTATCATTATCATTATCATTATCATTATCATTATCATTATCATTATCATTATCATTATCATTATCATTATCATTATCATTATCATTATCATTATCATTATCATTATCATTATCATTATCATTATCATTATCATTATCATTATCATTATCATTATCATTATCATTATCATTATCATTATCATTATCATTATCATTATCATTATCATTATCATTATCATTATCATTATCATTATCATTATCATTATCATTATCATTATCATTATCATTATCATTATCATTATCATTATCATTATCATTATCATTATCATTATCATTATCATTATCATTATCATTATCATTATCATTATCATTATCATTATCATTATCATTATCATTATCATTATCATTATCATTATCATTATCATTATCATTATCATTATCATTATCATTATCATTATCATTATCATTATCATTATCATTATCATTATCATTATCATTATCATTATCATTATCATTATCATTATCATTATCATTATCATTATCATTATCATTATCATTATCATTATCATTATCATTATCATTATCATTATCATTATCATTATCATTATCATTATCATTATCATTATCATTATCATTATCATTATCATTATCATTATCATTATCATTATCATTATCATTATCATTATCATTATCATTATCATTATCATTATCATTATCATTATCATTATCATTATCATTATCATTATCATTATCATTATCATTATCATTATCATTATCATTATCATTATCATTATCATTATCATTATCATTATCATTATCATTATCATTATCATTATCATTATCATTATCATTATCATTATCATTATCATTATCATTATCATTATCATTATCATTATCATTATCATTATCATTATCATTATCATTATCATTATCATTATCATTATCATTATCATTATCATTATCATTATCATTATCATTATCATTATCATTATCATTATCATTATCATTATCATTATCATTATCATTATCATTATCATTATCATTATCATTATCATTATCATTATCATTATCATTATCATTATCATTATCATTATCATTATCATTATCATTATCATTATCATTATCATTATCATTATCATTATCATTATCATTATCATTATCATTATCATTATCATTATCATTATCATTATCATTATCATTATCATTATCATTATCATTATCATTATCATTATCATTATCATTATCATTATCATTATCATTATCATTATCATTATCATTATCATTATCATTATCATTATCATTATCATTATCATTATCATTATCATTATCATTATCATTATCATTATCATTATCATTATCATTATCATTATCATTATCATTATCATTATCATTATCATTATCATTATCATTATCATTATCATTATCATTATCATTATCATTATCATTATCATTATCATTATCATTATCATTATCATTATCATTATCATTATCATTATCATTATCATTATCATTATCATTATCATTATCATTATCATTATCATTATCATTATCATTATCATTATCATTATCATTATCATTATCATTATCATTATCATTATCATTATCATTATCATTATCATTATCATTATCATTATCATTATCATTATCATTATCATTATCATTATCATTATCATTATCATTATCATTATCATTATCATTATCATTATCATTATCATTATCATTATCATTATCATTATCATTATCATTATCATTATCATTATCATTATCATTATCATTATCATTATCATTATCATTATCATTATCATTATCATTATCATTATCATTATCATTATCATTATCATTATCATTATCATTATCATTATCATTATCATTATCATTATCATTATCATTATCATTATCATTATCATTATCATTATCATTATCATTATCATTATCATTATCATTATCATTATCATTATCATTATCATTATCATTATCATTATCATTATCATTATCATTATCATTATCATTATCATTATCATTATCATTATCATTATCATTATCATTATCATTATCATTATCATTATCATTATCATTATCATTATCATTATCATTATCATTATCATTATTATCATTATCATTATCATTATCATTATCATTATCATTATCATTATCATTATCATTATCATTATCATTATCATTATCATTATCATTATCATTATCATTATCATTATCATTATCATTATCATTATCATTATCATTATCATTATCATTATCATTATCATTATCATTATCATTATCATTATCATTATCATTATCATTATCATTATCATTATCATTATCATTATCATTATCATTATCATTATCATTATCATTATCATTATCATTATCATTATCATTATCATTATCATTATCATTATCATTATCATTATCATTATCATTATCATTATCATTATCATTATCATTATCATTATCATTATCATTATCATTATCATTATCATTATCATTATCATTATCATTATCATTATCATTATCATTATCATTATCATTATCATTATCATTATCATTATCATTATCATTATCATTATCATTATCATTATCATTATCATTATCATTATCATTATCATTATCATTATCATTATCATTATCATTATCATTATCATTATCATTATCATTATCATTATCATTATCATTATCATTATCATTATCATTATCATTATCATTATCATTATCATTATCATTATCATTATCATTATCATTATCATTATCATTATCATTATCATTATCATTATCATTATCATTATCATTATCATTATCATTATCATTATCATTATCATTATCATTATCATTATCATTATCATTATCATTATCATTATCATTATCATTATCATTATCATTATCATTATCATTATCATTATCATTATCATTATCATTATCATTATCATTATCATTATCATTATCATTATCATTATCATTATCATTATCATTATCATTATCATTATCATTATCATTATCATTATCATTATCATTATCATTATCATTATCATTATCATTATCATTATCATTATCATTATCATTATCATTATCATTATCATTATCATTATCATTATCATTATCATTATCATTATCATTATCATTATCATTATCATTATCATTATCATTATCATTATCATTATCATTATCATTATCATTATCATTATCATTATCATTATCATTATCATTATCATTATCATTATCATTATCATTATCATTATCATTATCATTATCATTATCATTATCATTATCATTATCATTATCATTATCATTATCATTATCATTATCATTATCATTATCATTATCATTATCATTATCATTATCATTATCATTATCATTATCATTATCATTATCATTATCATTATCATTATCATTATCATTATCATTATCATTATCATTATCATTATCATTATCATTATCATTATCATTATCATTATCATTATCATTATCATTATCATTATCATTATCATTATCATTATCATTATCATTATCATTATCATTATCATTATCATTATCATTATCATTATCATTATCATTATCATTATCATTATCATTATCATTATCATTATCATTATCATTATCATTATCATTATCATTATCATTATCATTATCATTATCATTATCATTATCATTATCATTATCATTATCATTATCATTATCATTATCATTATCATTATCATTATCATTATCATTATCATTATCATTATCATTATCATTATCATTATCATTATCATTATCATTATCATTATCATTATCATTATCATTATCATTATCATTATCATTATCATTATCATTATCATTATCATTATCATTATCATTATCATTATCATTATCATTATCATTATCATTATCATTATCATTATCATTATCATTATCATTATCATTATCATTATCATTATCATTATCATTATCATTATCATTATCATTATCATTATCATTATCATTATCATTATCATTATCATTATCATTATCATTATCATTATCATTATCATTATCATTATCATTATCATTATCATTATCATTATCATTATCATTATCATTATCATTATCATTATCATTATCATTATCATTATCATTATCATTATCATTATCATTATCATTATCATTATCATTATCATTATCATTATCATTATCATTATCATTATCATTATCATTATCATTATCATTATCATTATCATTATCATTATCATTATCATTATCATTATCATTATCATTATCATTATCATTATCATTATCATTATCATTATCATTATCATTATCATTATCATTATCATTATCATTATCATTATCATTATCATTATCATTATCATTATCATTATCATTATCATTATCATTATCATTATCATTATCATTATCATTATCATTATCATTATCATTATCATTATCATTATCATTATCATTATCATTATCATTATCATTATCATTATCATTATCATTATCATTATCATTATCATTATCATTATCATTATCATTATCATTATCATTATCATTATCATTATCATTATCATTATCATTATCATTATCATTATCATTATCATTATCATTATCATTATCATTATCATTATCATTATCATTATCATTATCATTATCATTATCATTATCATTATCATTATCATTATCATTATCATTATCATTATCATTATCATTATCATTATCATTATCATTATCATTATCATTATCATTATCATTATCATTATCATTATCATTATCATTATCATTATCATTATCATTATCATTATCATTATCATTATCATTATCATTATCATTATCATTATCATTATCATTATCATTATCATTATCATTATCATTATCATTATCATTATCATTATCATTATCATTATCATTATCATTATCATTATCATTATCATTATCATTATCATTATCATTATCATTATCATTATCATTATCATTATCATTATCATTATCATTATCATTATCATTATCATTATCATTATCATTATCATTATCATTATCATTATCATTATCATTATCATTATCATTATCATTATCATTATCATTATCATTATCATTATCATTATCATTATCATTATCATTATCATTATCATTATCATTATCATTATCATTATCATTATCATTATCATTATCATTATCATTATCATTATCATTATCATTATCATTATCATTATCATTATCATTATCATTATCATTATCATTATCATTATCATTATCATTATCATTATCATTATCATTATCATTATCATTATCATTATCATTATCATTATCATTATCATTATCATTATCATTATCATTATCATTATCATTATCATTATCATTATCATTATCATTATCATTATCATTATCATTATCATTATCATTATCATTATCATTATCATTATCATTATCATTATCATTATCATTATCATTATCATTATCATTATCATTATCATTATCATT
>CAKZFG010000092.1:0-19580 GCA_936439885.1 Nowickia ferox
CGATTTTGGTCTTAAAATGTAGATATAAATATTGTCTACCGATGCTATAATTTTTATAAAAATCTGTGGATATTTGTTCGACATATGCAAATTTTATTCAAAGGGGACAGTCTTATTGAGGGTATTTTTCGTGGTTCCCTGTATTTGGAAATTTATAAAAATATCTTCCCGTTATTTCCCGAAAATGATTTTGGTCTTAAAATGTAGATATAAATATTGTCTACCGATGCTATAATTTTTATAAAATCTGTGGATATTTGTTCGACATATGCAAATTTTATTCAAAGGAGACAGTCTTATTGAGGGTATTTTTCGTGGTTCCCTGTATTTGGAAATTTAAAAAAATATCTTCCCGTTATTTCCTGAAAACGATTTTGGTCTTAAAATGTAGATATAAATATTGTCTACCGATGCTATAATTTTTATAAAAATCTGTGGATATTTGTTCGACATATGCAAATTTTATTCAAAGGGGACAGTCTTATTGAGGGTATTTTTCGTGGTTCCCTGTATTTGGAAATTTAAAAAAATATCTTCCCGTTATTTCCCGAAAATGATTTTGGTCTTAAAATGTAGATATAAATATTCTCTACCGATGCTATCATTTTTATAAAAATCTGTGGATATTTGTTCGACATATGCAAATTTTATTCAAAGGGGACAGTCTTATTGAGGGTATTTTTCGTGGTTCCCTGTATTTGGAAATTTAAAAAAATATCTTCCCGTTATTTCCAGAAAATGATTTTGGTTTTAAAATGTAGATATATATATTGTCTACCGATGCTCTAATTTTAATAAAAATCTGTGGATATTTGTTCGACATATGCAAATTTTATTCAAAGGGGACAGTCTTATTGAGGGTATTTTTCGTGGTTCCCTGTATTTGGAAATTTAAAAAAATATCTTCCCTTTCTTTTCCGAAAATAGTTTTGGTCTTAAAATGTAGATATAAATATTGTCTAACTATGCTATGATTTTTATAAAAATCTGTGGATATTTGTTCGACATATGCAAATTTTATTCAAAGGGGACAGTCTTATTGAGGGTATTTTTCGTGGTTCCCTGTATTTGGAAATTTAAAAAAATATCTTCCCGTTATTTGCCGAAAATGGTTTTGGTCTTAAAATGTAGACATAAATATTGTCTACCGATGCTATAATTTTTTTAAAAATCTGTGGATATTTGTTCGACATATGCAAATTTTATTCAAAGGCGACAGTCTTATTGAGGGTATTTTTCGTGGTTCCCTGTATTTGGAAATTTAAAAAAATATCTTCCCGTTATTTCCCGAAAACGATTTTGGTCTTAAAATGTAGATATAAATATTGTCTACCGATGCTATAATTTTTATAAAAATCTGTGGATATTTGTTCGACATATGCAAATTTTATTCAAAGGGGACAGTCTTATTGAGGGTATTTTTCGTGGTTCCCTGTATTTGGAAATTTAAAAAAATATCTTCCCGTTATTTGCCGAAAATGGTTTTGGTCTTAAAATGTAGATATAAATATTGTCTACCGATGCTATAATTTTTATAAAAATCTGTGGATATTTGTTCGACATATGCAAATTTTATTCAAAGGGGACAGTCTTATTGATGGTATTTTTCGTGGTTTCCTGTATTTGGAAATTTAAAAAAATATCTTCCCGTTATTTCCCGAAAATGATTTTGGTCTTAAAATGTAGATATAAATATTGTCTACCGATGGTATAATTTTTATAAAAATCTGTGGATATTTGTTCGACATATGCAAATTTTATTCAAAGGGGACAGTCTTATTGAGGGTATTTTTCGTGGTTCCCTGTATTTGGAAATTTAAAAAAATATCTTCCCGTTATTTCCCGAAAACGATTTTGGTCTTAAAATGTAGATATATTTGAAATTTATTTGCTGGAGGTCAAGCAATGTCTATATATTTCATTGGTGCTTAGCCAAATCATCAGTAGACTTTAACCACATTTTGAACAGTCACAAACCTCTTATCTTATGCACAGACTTTCAAAAACTATTTGAGAATTCACAAATAATAATCACAAATAATAATATTTCTGAAAATCACAAGCGAAACACAAGCAATAGGCATAGAAACTATAACAAAATCCCAGCAAATAATTTATATTCGATATGAATCTATTTTATTTTTCTGCACCTTTATACAATTAGAAATCCATTGGATAACAATAAAAGTATTTATAAGGCAAAATGAAAAATAAAATCTAAATTTAACATTTAAGAAATTTATTATTCGACATATTGTCATAAGTTTATTTTAATTTGAAATTTAAAATAGATTCATATCGAATATAAATTATTTGCTGGGATTTTGTTATAGTTTCTATGCCTATTGCTTGTGTTTCGCTTGTGATTTTCAGAAATATTATTATTTGTGATTATTATTTGTGAATTCTCAAATAGTTTTTGAAAGTCTGTGCATAAGATAAGAGGTTTGTGACTGTTCAAAATGTGGTTAAAGTCTACTGATGATTTGGCTAAGCACCAATGAAATATATAGACATTGCTTGACCTCCAGCAAATAAATTTCAAATTAAAATAAACTTATGACAATATGTCGAATAATAAATTTCTTAAATGTAGATATAAATATTGTCTACCGATGCTATATATTTTAAAAATCTGTGGATATTTGTTCGACATATGCAAATTTTATTCAAAGGGGACAGTCTTATTGAGGGTATTTTTCGTGGTTCCCTGTATTTGGAAATTTAAAAAAATATCTTCCCGTTATTTCCCGAAAATGGTTTTGGTCTTAAAATGTAGATATAAATATTGTCTACCGATGCTATAATTTTTATAAAAATCTGTGGATATTTGTTCGACATATGCAAATTTTATTCAAAGGGGACAGTCTTATTGAGGGTATTTTTCGTGGTTCCCTGTATTTGGAAATTTAAAAAAATATCTTCCCGTTATTTCCCGAAAATGATTTTGGTCTTAAAATGTAGATATAAATATTGTCTACCGATGCTATAATTTTTATAAAAATCTGTAGATATTTGTTCGACATATGCAAATTTTATTCAAAGGAGACAGTCTTATTGAGGGTATTTTTCGTGGTTCCCTGTATTTGGAAAATTAAAAAAATATCTTCCCGTTATTTCCTGAAAACGATTTTGGTCTTAAAATGTAGATATAAATATTGTCTACCGATGCTATAATTTTTATAAAAATCTGTGGATATTTGTTCGACATATGCAAATTTTATTCAAAGGGGACAGTCTTATTGAGGGTATTTTTCGTGGTTCCCTGTATTTGGAAATTTATAAAAATATCTTCCCGTTATTTCCCGAAAATGATTTTGGTCTTAAAATGTAGATATAAATATTGTCTACCGATGCTATAATTTTTATAAAAATCTGTGGATATTTGTTCGACATATGCAAATTTTATTCAAAGGAGACAGTCTTATTGAGGGTATTTTTCGTGGTTCCCTGTATTTGGAAATTGAAAAAAATATCTTCCCGTTATTTCCTGAAAACGATTTTGGTCTTAAAATGTAGATATAAATATTGTCTACCGATGCTATAATTTTTATAAAAATCTGTGGATATTTGTTCGACATATGCAAATTTTATTCAAAGGGGACAGTCTTATTGAGGGTATTTTTCGTGGTTCCCTGTATTTGGAAATTTAAAAAAATATCTTCCCGTTATTTCCCGAAAATGATTTTGGTCTTAAAATGTAGATATAAATATTCTCTACCGATGCTATCATTTTTATAAAAATCTGTGGATATTTGTTCGACATATGCAAATTTTATTCAAAGGGGACAGTCTTATTGAGGGTATTTTTCGTGGTTCCCTGTATTTGGAAATTTAAAAAAATATCTTCCCGTTATTTCCAGAAAATGATTTTGGTTTTAAAATGTAGATATATATATTGTCTACCGATGCTCTAATTTTAATAAAAATCTGTGGATATTTGTTCGACATATGCAAATTTTATTCAAAGGGGACAGTCTTATTGAGGGTATTTTTCGTGGTTCCCTGTATTTGGAAATTTAAAAAAATATCTTCCCTTTCTTTTCCGAAAATAGTTTTGGTCTTAAAATGTAGATATAAATATTGTCTAACTATGCTATGATTTTTATAAAAATCTGTGGATATTTGTTCGACATATGCAAATTTTATTCAAAGGGGACAGTCTTATTGAGGGTATTTTTCGTGGTTCCCTGTATTTGGAACTTTAAAAAAATATCTTCCCGTTATTTGCCGAAAATGGTTTTGGTCTTAAAATGTAGACATAAATATTGTCTACCGATGCTATAATTTTTTTAAAAATCTGTGGATATTTGTTCGACATATGCAAATTTTATTCAAAGGGGACAGTCTTATTGAGGGTATTTTTCGTGGTTCCCTGTATTTGGAAATTTAAAAAAATATCTTCCCGTTATTTCCAGAAAATGATTTTGGTTTTAAAATGTAGATATATATATTGTCTACCGATGCTCTAATTTTAATAAAAATCTGTGGATATTTGTTCGACATATGAAATTTTATTCAAAGGGGACAGTCTTATTGAGGGTATTTTTCGTGGTTCCCTGTATTTGGAAATTTAAAAAAATATCTTCCCGTTATTTGCCGAAAATGGTTTTGGTCTTAAAATGTAGAAATAAATATTGTCTACCGATGCTAAAATTTTTATAAAAATCCGTGGATATTTGTTCGACATATGCAAATTTTATTCAAAGGGGACAGTCTTATTGAGGGTATTTTTCGTGGTTCCCTGTATTTGGAAATTTAAAAAAATATCTTCCCGTTATTTCCCGAAAATGATTTTGGTCTTAAAATGTAGATATAAATATTGTCTACCGATGCTATAATTTTTATAAAAATCTGTGGATATTTGTTCGACATATGCAAATTTTATTCAAAGGGGACAGTCTTATTGAGGGTATTTTTCGTGGTTCCCTGTATTTGGAAATTTAAAAAAATATCTTCCCGTTATTTCCCGAAAATTGTTTTGGTCTTAAAATGTAGATATAAATATTGTCTACCGATGCTAAAATTTTTATAAAAATCCGTGGATATTTGTTCGACATATGCAAATTTTATTCAAAGGGGACAGTCTTATTGAGGGTATTTTTCGTGGTTCCCTGTATTTGGAAATTTAAAAAAATATCTTCCCGTTATTTCCCGAAAACGATTTTGGTCTTAAAATGTAGATATAAATATTCTCTACCGATGCTATAATTTTTATAAAAATCTGTGGATATTTGTTCGACATATGCAAATTTTATTCAAAGGGGACAGTCTTATTGAGGGTATTTTTCGTGGTTCCCTGTATTTGGAAATTTAAAAAAATATCTTCCCGTAATTTCCAGAAAATGCTTTTGGTTTTAAAATGTAGATATATATATTGTCTACCGATGCTCTAAGTTTAATAAAAATCTGTGGATATTTGTTCGACATATGCAAATTTTATTCAAAGAGGACAGTCTTATTAGGGTATTTTTCGTGGTTCCCTGTATTTGGAAATTTAAAAAAATATCTTCCCGTTATTTCCCGAAAATGGTTTTGGTCTTAAAATGTAGATATAAATATTGTCTACCGATGCTATAATTTTTATAAAAATCTGTGGATATTTGTTCGACATATGCAAATCTTATTGAGGGTATTTTTCGTGGTTCCCTGTATTTGGAAATTTAAAAAAATATCTTCCCCTTATTTTCCGAAAATTGTTTTGGTCTTAAAATGTAGATATAAATATTGTCTAACTATGCTATCATTTTTATAAAAATCTGTGGATATTTGTTCGACATATGCAAATTTTATTCAAATGGGACAGTCTTATTGAGGGTATTTTTCGTGGTTCCCTGTACTTGGAAATTTAAAAAAATATCTTCCCGTTATTTCCCGAAAATAGTTTTAGTCTTAAAATGTAGATATAAATATTGTCTACCGATGCTATAATTTTTATAAAAATCCGTGGATATTTGTTCGACATATGCAAATTTTATTCAAAGGGGACAGTCTTATTGAGGGTATTTTTCGTGGTTCCCTGTATTTGGAAATTTAAAAAAATATCTTCCCGTTATTTCCCGAAAATTGTTTTGGTCTTAAAATGTAGATATAAATATTGTCTACCGATGCTAAAATTTTTATAAAAATCCGTGGATATTTGTTCGACATATGCAAATTTTATTCAAAGGGGACAGTCTTATTGAGGGTATTTTTCGTGGTTCCCTGTATTTGGAAATTTAAAAAAATATCTTCCCGTTATTTCCCGAAAATGATTTTGGTCTTAAAATGATATAAATATTGTCTACCGATGCTATAATTTTTATAAAAATCTGTGGATATTTGTTCGACATATGCAAATTTTATTCAAAGGGGACAGTCTTATTGAGGGTATTTTTCGTGGTTCCCTGTATTTGGAAATTTAAAAAAATATCTTCCCGTTATTTCCCGAAAATTGTTTTGGTCTTAAAATGTAGATATAAATATTGTCTACCGATGCTATAATTTTTATAAAAATCTGTGGATATTTGTTCGACATATGCAAATTTTATTCAAAGGCGACAGTCTTATTGAGGGTATTTTTCGTGGTTCCCTGTATTTGGAAATTTAAAAAAATATCTTCCCGTTATTTTCCGAAAACGATTTTAGTCTTAAAATGTAGATATAAATATTGTGTACCGATGCTATAATTTTTATAAAAATCTGTGGATATTTGTTCGACATATGCAAATTTTATTCAAAGGGGACAGTCTTATTGAGGGTATTTTTCGTGGTTCCCTGTATTTGGAAATTTAAAAAAATATCTTCCCGTTATTTGCCGAAAATGGGTTTGGTCTTAAAATGTAGATATAAATATTGTCTACCGATGCTATAATTTTTATAAAAATCTGTGGATATTTGTTCGACATATGCAAATTTTATTCAAAGGGGACAGTCTTATTGATGGTATTTTTCGTGGTTCCCTGTATTTGGAAATTTAAAAAAATATCTTCCCGTTATTTCCCGAAAATGATTTTGGTCTTAAAATGTAGATATAAATATTGTCTACCGATGGTATAATTTTTATAAAAATCTGTGGATATTTGTTCGACATATGCAAATTTTATTCAAAGGGGACAGTCTTATTGAGGGTATTTTTCGTGGTTCCCTGTATTTGGAAATTTAAAAAAATATCTTCCCGTTATTTCCCGAAAACGATTTTGGTCCTAAATGTAGATATAAATATTGTCTACCGATGCTATAATTTTTAAAAATCTGTGGATATTTGTTCGACATATGCAAATTTTATTCAAAGGGGACAGTCTTATTGAGGGTATTTTTCGTGGTTCCCTGTATTTGGAAATTTAAAAAAATATCTTCCCGTTATTTCCTGAAAATGGTTTTGGTCTTAAAATGTAGATATAAATATTGTCTACCGATGCTATAATTTTTATAAAAATCTGTGGATATTTGTTCGACATATGCAAATTTTATTCAAAGGGGACAGTCTTATTGAGGGTATTTTTCGTGGTTCCCTGTATTTGGAAATTTAAAAAAATATCTTCCCGTTATTTGCCGAAAATGATTTTGGTCTTAAAATGTAGATATAAATATTGTCTACCGATGCTATAATTTTTTTAAAAATCTGTGGATATTTGTTCGACATATGCAAATTTTATTCAAAGGGGACAGACTTATTGAGGGTATTTTTCGTGGTTCCCTGTATTTGGAAATTTAAAAAAATATCTTCCCGTTATTTCCCGAAAATGATTTTAGGCTTAAAATATAGATAAAATTTTGTCTACCGATGCTATAATTTTTATAAAAATCTGTGGATATTTGTTCGACATATGCAAATTTTATTCAAAGGGGACAGTCTTATTGAGGGTATTTTTCGTGGTTCCCTGTATTTGGAAATTTAAAAAAATATCTTCCCGTTATTTGCCGAAAATGGTTTTGGTCTTAAAATGTAGATATAAATATTGTCTACCGATGCTATAATTTTTATAAAAATCTGTGGATATTTGTTCGACATATGCAAATTTTATTCAAAGGGGACAGTCTTATTGAGGGTATTTTTCGTGGTTCCCTGTATTTGGAAATTTAAAAAAATATCTTCCCGTTATTTCCCGAAAATGATTTTGGTCTTAAAATGTAGATATAAATATTTTTAAAAATCTGTGGATATTTGTTCGACATATGCAAATTTTATTCAAAGGGGACAGTCTTATTGAGGGTATTTTTCGTGGTTCCCTGTATTTGGAAATTTAAAAAAATATCTTCCCGTTATTTGCCGAAAATGATTTTGGTCTTAAAATGTAGATATAAATATTGTCTACCGATGCTATAATTTTTTTAAAAATCTGTGGATATTTGTTCGACATATGCAAATTTTATTCAAAGGGGACAGTCTTATTGAGGGTATTTTTCGTGGTTCCCTGTATTTGGAAATTTAAAAAAATATCTTCCCGTTATTTCCCGAAAATGATTTTAGGCTTAAAAAATAGATAAAATTTTGTCTACCGATGCTATAATTTTTATAAAAATCTGTGGATATTTGTTCGACATATGCAAATTTTATTCAAAGGGGACAGTCTTATTGAGGGTATTTTTCGTGGTTCCCTGTATTTGGAAATTTAAAAAAATATCTTCCCGTTATTTGCCGAAAATGGTTTTGGTCTTAAAATGTAGATATAAATGTTGTCTACCGATGCTATAATTTTTATAAAAATCTGTGGATATTTGTTCGACATATGCAAATTTTATTCAAAGGGGACAGTCTTATTGAGGGTATTTTTCGTGGTTCCCTGTATTTGGAAATTTAAAAAAATATCTTCCCGTTATTTCCCGAAAACGATTTTGGTCTTAAAATGTAGATATAAATATTCTCTACCGATGCTATAATTTTTATAAAAATCTGTGGATATTTGTTCGACATATGCAAATTTTATTCAAAGGGGACAGTCTTATTGAGGGTATTTTTCGTGGTTCCCTGTATTTGGAAATTTAAAAAAATATCTTCCCGTAATTTCCAGAAAATGCTTTTGGTTTTAAAATGTAGATATATATATTGTCTACCGATGCTCTAAGTTTAATAAAAATCTGTGGATATTTGTTCGACATATGCAAATTTTATTCAAAGAGGACAGTCTTATTGAGGGTATTTTTCGTGGTTCCCTGTATTTGGAAATTTAAAAAAATATCTTCCCGTTATTTCCCGAAAATGGTTTTGGTCTTAAAATGTAGATATAAATATTGTCTACCGATGCTATAATTTTTATAAAAATCTGTGGATATTTGTTCGACATATGCAAATCTTATTGAGGGTATTTTTCGTGGTTCCCTGTATTTGGAAATTTAAAAAAATATCTTCCCCTTATTTTCCGAAAATTGTTTTGGTCTTAAAATGTAGATATAAATATTGTCTAACTATGCTATCATTTTTATAAAAATCTGTGGATATTTGTTCGACATATGCAAATTTTATTCAAATGGGACAGTCTTATTGAGGGTATTTTTCGTGGTTCCCTGTATTTGGAAATTTAAAAAAATATCTTCCCGTTATTTCCCGAAAATTATTTTGGTCTTAAAATGTAGATATAAATATTGTCTACCGATGCTATAATTTTTATAAAAATCGGTGGATATTTGTTCGACATATGCAAATTTTATTCAAAGGGGACAGTCTTATTGAGGGTATTTTTCGTGGTTCCCTGTATTTGGAAATTTAAAAAAATATCTTCCCGTTATTTTCCGAAAATGGTTTTGGTCTTAAAATGTAGATATAAATATTGTCTAACTATGCTATCATTTTTATAAAAATCTGTGGATATTTGTTCGACATATGCAAATTTTATTCAAAGGGGACAGTCTTATTGAGGGTATTTTTCGTGGTTCCCTGTATTTGGAAATTTAAAAAAATATCTTCCCGTAATTTCCAGAAAATGCTTTTGGTTTTAAAATGTAGATATATATATTGTCTACCGATGCTCTAAGTTTAATAAAAATCTGTGGATATTTGTTCGACATATGCAAATTTTATTCAAAGGGGACAGTCTTATTGAGGGTATTTTTCGTGGTTCCCTGTATTTGGAAATTTAAAAAAATATCTTCCCGTTATTTCCCGAAAATTGTTTTGGTCTTAAAATGTAGATATAAATATTGTCTACCGATGCTAAAATTTTTATAAAAATCCGTGGATATTTGTTCGACATATGCAAATTTTATTCAAAGGGGACAGTCTTATTGAGGGTATTTTTCGTGGTTCCCTGTATTTGGAAATTTAAAAAAATATCTTCCCGTTATTTCCCGAAAATGATTTTGGTCTTAAAATGATATAAATATTGTCTACCGATGCTATAATTTTTATAAAAATCTGTGGATATTTGTTCGACATATGCAAATTTTATTCAAAGGGGACAGTCTTATTGAGGGTATTTTTCGTGGTTCCCTGTATTTGGAAATTTAAAAAAATATCTTCCCGTTATTTCCCGAAAATTGTTTTGATCTTAAAATGTAGATATAAATATTGTCTACCGATGCTATAATTTTTATAAAAATCTGTGGATATTTGTTCGACATATGCAAATTTTATTCAAAGGCGACAGTCTTATTGAGGGTATTTTTCGTGGTTCCCTGTATTTGGAAATTTAAAAAAATATCTTCCCGTTATTTCCCGAAAACGATTTTGGTCTTAAAATGTAGATATAAATATTGTGTACCGATGCTATAATTTTTATAAAAATCTGTGGATATTTGTTCGACATATGCAAATTTTATTCAAAGGGGACAGTCTTATTGAGGGTATTTTTCGTTGTTCCCTGTATTTGGAAATTTAAAAAAATATCTTCCCGTTATTTGCCGAAAATGGTTTTGGTCTTAAAATGTAGATATAAATATTGTCTACCGATGGTATAATTTTTATAAAAATCTGTGGATATTTGTTCGACATATGCAAATTTTATTCAAAGGGGACAGTCTTATTGAGGGTATTTTTCGTGGTTCCCTGTATTTGGAAATTTAAAAAAATATCTTCCCGTTATTTCCCGAAAACGATTTTGGTCCTAAATGTAGATATAAATATTGTCTACCGATGCTATAATTTTTAAAAATCTGTGGATATTTGTTCGACATATGCAAATTTTATTCAAAGGGGACAGTCTTATTGAGGGTATTTTTCGTGGTTCCCTGTATTTGGAAATTTAAAAAAATATCTTCCCGTTATTTCCTGAAAATGGTTTTGGTCTTAAAATGTAGATATAAATATTGTCTACCGATGCTATATTTTTTATAAAAATCTGTGGATATTTGTTCGACATATGCAAATTTTATTCAAAGGGGACAGTCTTATTGAGGGTATTTTTCGTGGTTCCCTGTATTTGGAAATTTAAAAAAATATCTTCCCGTTATTTGCCGAAAATGATTTTGGTCTTAAAATGTAGATATAAATATTGTCTACCGATGCTATAATTTTTTTAAAAATCTGTGGATATTTGTTCGACATATGCAAATTTTATTCAAAGGGGACAGACTTATTGAGGGTATTTTTCGTGGTTCCCTGTATTTGGAAATTTAAAAAAATATCTTCCCGTTATTTCCCGAAAATGATTTTAGGCTTAAAATATAGATAAAATTTTGTCTACCGATGCTATAATTTTTATAAAAATCTGGGGATATTTGTTCGACATATGCAAATTTTATTCAAAGGGGACAGTCTTATTGAGGGTATTTTTCGTGGTTCCCTGTATTTGGAAATTTAAAAAAATATCTTCCCGTTATTTGCCGAAAATGGTTTTGGTCTTAAAATGTAGATATAAATATTGTCTACCGATGCTATAATTTTTATAAAAATCTGTGGATATTTGTTCGACATATGCAAGTTTTATTTAAAGGGGACAGTCTTATTGAGGGTATTTTTCGTGGTTCCCTGTATTTGGAAATTTAAAAAAATATCTTCCCGTTATTTCCCGAAAATGATTTTGGTCTTAAAATGTAGATATAAATATTTTTAAAAATCTGTGGATATTTGTTCGACATATGCAAATTTTATTCAAAGGGGACAGTCTTATTGAGGGTATTTTTCGTGGTTCCCTGTATTTGGAAATTTAAAAAAATATCTTCCCGTTATTTGCCGAAAATGATTTTGGTCTTAAAATGTAGATATAAATATTGTCTACCGATGCTATAATTTTTTTAAAAATCTGTGGATATTTGTTCGACATATGCAAATTTTATTCAAAGGGGACAGTCTTATTGAGGGTATTTTTCGTGGTTCCCTGTATTTGGAAATTTAAAAAAAATATCTTCCCGTTATTTCCCGAAAATGATTTTAGGCTTAAAAAATAGATAAAATTTTGTCTACCGATGCTATAATTTTTATAAAAATCTGTGGATATTTGTTCGACATATGCAAATTTTATTCAAAGGGGACAGTCTTATTGAGGGTATTTTTCGTGGTTCCCTGTATTTGGAAATTTAAAAAAATATCTTCCCGTTATTTGCCGAAAATGGTTTTGATCTTAAAATGTAGATATAAATATTGTCTACGGATGCTATAATTTTTATAAAAAATCTGTGGATATTTGTTCGACATATGCAAATTTTATTCAAAGGGGACAGTCTTATTGAGGGTATTTTTCGTGGTTCCCTGTATTTGGAAATTTAAAAAAATATCTTCCCGTTATTTCCCGAAAATTGTTTTGGTCTTAAAATGTAGATATAAATATTGTCTACCGATGCTAAAATTTTTATAAAAATCCGTGGATATTTGTTCGACATATGCAAATTTTATTCAAAGGGGACAGTCTTATTGAGGGTATTTTTCGTGGTTCCCTGTATTTGGAAATTTAAAAAAATATCTTCCCGTTATTTCCCGAAAATGATTTTGGTCTTAAAATGTAGATATAAATATTGTCTACCGATGCTATAATTTTTATAAAAATCTGTGGATATTTGTTCGACATATGCAAATTTTATTCAAAGGGGACAGTCTTATTGAGGGTATTTTTCGTGGTTCCCTGTATTTGGAAATTTAAAAAAATATCTTCCCGTTATTTCCCGAAAACGATTTTGGTCTTAAAATGTAGATATAAATATTCTCTACCGATGCTATAATTTTTATAAAAATCTGTGGATATTTGTTCGACATATGCAAATTTTATTCAAAGGGGACAGTCTTATTGAGGGTATTTTTCGTGGTTCCCTGTATTTGGAAATTTAAAAAAATATCTTCCCGTAATTTCCAGAAAATGCTTTTGGTTTTAAAATGTAGATATATATATTGTCTACCGATGCTCTAAGTTTAATAAAAATCTGTGGATATTTGTTCGACATATGCAAATTTTATTCAAAGAGGACAGTCTTATTGAGGGTATTTTTCGTGGTTCCCTGTATTTGGAAATTTAAAAAAATATCTTCCCGTTATTTCCCGAAAATGGCTTTGGTCTTAAAATGTAGATATAAATATTGTCTACCGATGCTATAATTTTTATAAAAATCTGTGGATATTTGTTCGACATATGCAAATCTTATTGAGGGTATTTTTCTTGGTTCCCTGTATTTGGAAATTTAAAAAAATATCTTCCCCTTATTTTCCGAAAATTGTTTTGGTCTTAAAATGTAGATATAAATATTGTCTAACTATGCTATCATTTTTATAAAAATCTGTGGATATTTGTTCGACATATGCAAATTTTATTCAAAGGGGACAGTCTTATTGAGGGTATTTTTCGTGGTTCCCTGTATTTGGAAATTTAAAAAAATATCTTCCCGTTATTTCCCGAAAATTATTTTGGTCTTAAAATGTAGATATAAATATTGTCTACCGATGCTATAATTTTTATAAAAATCGGTGGATATTTGTTCGACATATGCAAATTTTATTCAAAGGGGACAGTCTTATTGAGGGTATTTTTCGTGGTTCCCTGTATTTGGAAATTTAAAAAAATATCTTCCCGTTATTTCCCGAAAATTATTTTGGTCTTAAAATGTAGATATAAATATTGTCTACCGATGCTATAATTTTTATAAAAATCGGTGGATATTTGTTCGACATATGCAAATTTTATTCAAAGGGGACAGTCTTATTGAGGGTATTTTTCGTGGTTCCCTGTATTTGGAAATTTAAAAAAATATCTTCCCGTTATTTTCCGAAAATGGTTTTGGTCTTAAAATGTAGATATAAATATTGTCTAACTATGCTATAATTTTTATAAAAATCTGTGGATATTTGTTCGACATATGCAAATTTTATTCAAAGGGGACAGTCTTATTGAGGGTATTTTTCGTGGTTCCCTGTATTTGGAAATTTAAAAAAATATCTTCCCGTTATTTGCCGAAAATGGTTTTGGTCTTAAAATGTAGATATAAATATTGTCTACCGATGCTATAATTTTTATAAAAATCTGTGGATATTTGTTCGACATATGCAAATTTTATTCAAAGGGGACAGTCTTATTGAGGGTATTTTTCGTGGTTCCCTGTATTTGGAAATTTAAAAAATATCTTCCCGTTATTTGCCGAAAATGATTTTGGTCTTAAAATGTAGATATAAATATTGTCTACCGATGCTAAAATTTTTTTAAAAATCTGTGGATATTTGTTCGACATATGCAAATTTTATTCAAAGGGGACAGTCTTATTGAGGGTATTTTTCGTGGTTCCCTGTATTTGGAAATTTAAAAAAATATCTTCCCGTTATTTCCCGAAAATGATTTTAGGCTTAAAATATAGATAAAATTTTGTCTACCGATGCTATAATTTTTATAAAAATCTGTGGATATTTGTTCGACATATGCAAATTTTATTCAAAGGGGACAGTCTTATTGAGGGTATTTTTCGTGGTTCCCTGTATTTGGAAATTTAAAAAAATATCTTCCCGTTATTTGCCGAAAATGGTTTTGGTCTTAAAATGTAGATATAAATATTGTCTACCGATGCTTTAATTTTTATAAAAATCTGTGGATATTTGTTCGACATATGCAAATTTTATTCAAAGGGGACAGTCTTATTGAGGGTATTTTTCGTGGTTCCCTGTATTTGGAAATTTAAAAAAATATCTTCCCGTTATTTGCCGAAAATGATTTTGGTCTTAAAATGTAGATATAAATATTGTCTACCGATGCTATAATCTTTTTAAAAATCTGTGGATATTTGTTCGACATATGCAAATTTTATTCAAAGGGGACAGTCTTATTGAGGGTATTTTTCGTGGTTCCCTGTATTTGGAAATTTAAAAAAATATCTTCCCGTTATTTCCCGAAAATGATTTTAGGCTTAAAATATAGATATAAATATTGTCTACCGATGCTATAATTTTTATAAAAATCTGTGGATATTTGTTCGACATATGCAAATTTTATTCAAAGGGGACAGTCTTATTGAGGGTATTTTTCGTGGTTCCCTGTATTTGGAAATTTAAAAAAATATCTTCCCGTTATTTGCCGAAAATGGTTTTGGTCTTAAAATGTAGATATAAACATTGTCTACCGATGCTATAATTTTTATAAAAATCTGTGGATATTTGTTCGACATATGCAAATTTTATTCAAAGGGGACAGTCTTATTGAGGGTATTTTTCGTGGTTCCCTGTATTTGGAAATTTAAAAAAATATCTTCCCGTTATTTCCCGAAAATGATTTTGGTCTTAAAATGTAGATATAAATATTGTCTACCGATGCTATCATTTTTATAAAAATCTGTGGATATTTGTTCGACATATGCAAATTTTATTCAAAGGGGACAGTCTTATTGAGGGTATTTTTCGTGGTTCCCTGTATTTGGAAATTTAAAAAAATATCTTCCCGTTATTTCCAGAAAATGATTTTGGTTTTAAAATGTAGATATATATATTGTCTACCGATGCTCTAATTTTAATAAAAATCTGTGGATATTTGTTCGACATATGCAAATTTTATTCAAAGGGGACAGTCTTATTGAGGGTATTTTTCGTGGTTCCCTGTATTTGGAAATTTAAAAAAATATCTTCCCTTTATTTTCCGAAAATAGTTTTGGTCTTAAAATGTAGATATAAATATTGTCTACTGATGCTATAATTTTTATAAAAATCTGTGGATATTTGTTCGACATATGCAAATTTTATTCAAAGGGGACAGTCTTATTGAGGGTATTTTTCGTGGTTCCCTGTATTTGGAAATTTAAAAAAAAATCTTCCCGTTATTTCCCGAAAATGATTTTGGTCTTAAAATGTAGATATAAATATTGTCTACCGATGCTATAATTTTTATAAAAATCTGTGGATATTTGTTCGACATATGCAAATTTTATTCAAAGGAGACAGTCTTATTGAGGGTATTTTTCGTGGTTCCCTGTATTTGGAAATTTAAAAAAATATCTTCCCGTTATTTCCTGAAAACGATTTTGGTCTTCAAATGTAGATATAAATATTGTCTACCGATGCTATAATTTTTATAAAAATCTGTGGATATTTGTTCGACATATGCAAATTTTATTCAAAGGAGACAGTCTTATTGAGGGTATTTTTCGTGGTTCCCTGTATTTGGAAATTTAAAAAAATATCTTCCCGTTATTTCCTGAAAACGATTTTGGTCTTAAAATGTAGATATAAATATTGTCTACCGATGCTATAATTTTTATAAAAATCTGTGGATATTTGTTCGACATATGCAAATTTTATTCAAAGGGGACAGTCTTATTGAGGGTATTTTTCGTGGTTCCCTGTATTTGGAAATTTAAAAAAATATCTTCCCGTTATTTCCCGAAAATGATTTTGGTCTTAAAATGTAGATATAAATATTCTCTACCGATGCTATCATTTTTATAAAAATCTGTGGATATTTGTTCGACATATGCAAATTTTATTCAAAGGGGACAGTCTTATTGAGGGTATTTTTCGTGGTTCCCTGTATTTGGAAATTTAAAAAAATATCTTCCCGTTATTTCCCGAAAATTGTTTTGGTCTTAAAATGTAGATATAAATATTGTCTACCGATGCTAAAATTTTTATAAAAATCCGTGGATATTTGTTCGACATATGCAAATTTTATTCAAAGGGGACAGTCTTATTGAGGGTATTTTTCGTGGTTCCCTGTATTTGGAAATTTAAAAAAATATCTTCCCGTTATTTCCCGAAAACGATTTTGGTCTTTAAATGTAGATATAAATATTCTCTACCGATGCTATAATTTTTATAAAAATCTGTGGATATTTGTTCGACATATGCAAATTTTATTCAAAGGGGACAGTCTTATTGAGGGTATTTTTCGTGGTTCCCTGTATTTGGAAATTTAAAAAAATATCTTCCCGTAATTTCCAGAAAATGCTTTTGGTTTTAAAATGTAGATATATATATTGTCTACCGATGCTCTAAGTTTAATAAAAATCTGTGGATATTTGTTCGACATATGCAAATTTTATTCAAAGAGGACAGTCTTATTGAGGGTATTTTTCGTGGTTCCCTGTATTTGGAAATTTAAAAAAATATCTTCCCGTTATTTCCCGAAAATGGTTTTGGTCTTAAAATGTAGATATAAATATTGTCTACCGATGCTATAATTTTTATAAAAATCTGTGGATATTTGTTCGACATATGCAAATCTTATTGAGGGTATTTTTCGTGGTTCCCTGTATTTGGAAATTTAAAAAATATCTTCCCCTTATTTTCCGAAAATTGTTTTGGTCTTAAAATGTAGATATAAATATTGTCTAACTATGCTATCATTTTTATAAAAATCTGTGGATATTTGTTCGACATATGCAAATTTTATTCAAATGGGACAGTCTTATTGAGGGTATTTTTCGTGGTTCCCTGTATTTGGAAATTTAAAAAAATATCTTCCCGTTATTTCCCGAAAATTATTTTGGTCTTAAAATGTAGATATAAATATTGTCTACCGATGCTATAATTTTTATAAAAATCGGTGGATATTTGTTCGACATATGCAAATTTTATTCAAAGGGGACAGTCTTATTGAGGGTATTTTTCGTGGTTCCCTGTATTTGGAAATTTAAAAAAATATCTTCCCGTTATTTTCCGAAAATGGTTTTGGTCTTAAAATGTAGATATAAATATTGTCTAACTATGCTATCATTTTTATAAAAATCTGTGGATATTTGTTCGACATATGCAAATTTTATTCAAAGGGGACAGTCTTATTGAGGGTATTTTTCGTGGTTCCCTGTATTTGGAAATTTAAAAAAATATCTTCCCGTTATTTCCCGAAAATTGTTTTGGTCTTAAAATGTAGATATAAATATTGTCTACCGATACTAAAATTTTTATAAAAATCCGTGGATATTTGTTCGACATATGCAAATTTTATTCAAAGGGGACAGTCTTATTGAGGGTATTTTTCGTGGTTCCCTGTATTTGGAAATTTAAAAAAATATCTTCCCGTTATTTCCCGAAAATGATTTTGGTCTTAAAATGATATAAATATTGTCTACCGATGCTATAATTTTTATAAAAATCTGTGGATATTTGTTCGACATATGCAAATTTTATTCAAAGGGGACAGTCTTATTGAGGGTATTTTTCGTGGTTCCCTGTATTTGGAAATTTAAAAAATATCTTCCCGTTATTTCCCGAAAATTGTTTTGGTCTTAAAATGTAGATATAAATATTGTCTACCGATGCTATAATTTTTATAAAAATCTGTGGATATTTGTTCGACATATGCAAATTTTATTCAAAGGCGACAGTCTTATTGAGGGTATTTTTCGTGGTTCCCTGTATTTGGAAATTTAAAAAAATATCTTCCCGTTATTTCCCGAAAACGATTTTGGTCTTAAAATGTAGATATAAATATTGTGTACCGATGCTATAATTTTTATAAAAATCTGTGGATATTTGTTCGACATATGCAAATTTTATTCAAAGGGGACAGTCTTATTGAGGGTTATTTTTCGTGGTTCCCTGTATTTGGAAATTTAAAAAAATATCTTCCCGTTATTTGCCGAAAATGGTTTTGGTCTTAAAATGTAGATATAAATATTGTCTACCGATGCTATAATTTTTATAAAAATCTGTGGGTATTTGTTCGACATATGCAAATTTTATTCAAAGGGGACAGTCTTATTGATGGTATTTTTCGTGGTTCCCTGTATTTGGAAATTTAAAAAAATATCTTCCCGTTATTTCCCGAAAATGATTTTGGTCTTAAAATGTAGATATAAATATTGTCTACCGATGGTATAATTTTTATAAAAATCTGTGGATATTTGTTCGACATATGCAAATTTTATTCAAAGGGGACAGTCTTATTGAGGGTATTTTTCGTGGTTCCCTGTATTTGGAAATTTAAAAAAATATCTTCCCGTTATTTCCCGAAAACGATTTTGGTCCTAAATGTAGATATAAATATTGTCTACCGATGCTATAATTTTTAAAAATCTGTGGATATTTGTTCGACATATGCAAATTTTATTCAAAGGGGACAGTCTTATTGAGGGTATTTTTCGTGGTTCCCTGTATTTGGAAATTTAAAAAAATATCTTCCCGTTATTTCCTGAAAATGGTTTTGGTCTTAAAATGTAGATATAAATATTGTCTACCGATGCTATAATTTTTATAAAAATCTGTGGATATTTGTTCGACATATGCAAATTTTATTCAAAGGGGACAGTCTTATTGAGGGTATTTTTCG
>CAKZFG010000095.1:0-43314 GCA_936439885.1 Nowickia ferox
ATAATTTTATTTACGTCACAAAATACTCAAAATTATTCGCGAGTGCTAATTTTATTAATTTTAAATAAATTAAACAATACAATTTTCACCTTTGTAATAATTTACATAACACAGCTGTAACAGTAAACCCCATTTACAATAGGGTCGAAAAGTTAATTTTCATATAAATCAAAATTACAAAGTCGTTGTGTGTTCACACTAGCATCGAAAATCTAAATAAATATAATTAGTTAATAATAATATCAAAGTGTGTTCATACTTCGTCTTATATATCTCTGCGATATTAAATTAACTTAAAAGCGATTGTACTTGATAAATAAATATTTAAATTTACCAAAGACTGTAAAAAGTGGTTTTTACGGAAATTAAATAAATTATTTTTAATTTCGGAACCCTTAATTCAATTAAATATTTGTGAATAAAAGAGTAATCTACATAAAGATTAAATTTCCGAATATTGTGTATCCGGCGAGGAAATAATATATTGAATAAAAATAAGTTAAATTGATAAGATAATTCAATTTAACAATAGTTTATTAAATTTTATAAGTTAATTAAATTTAAATAAATAAAAAAAAATTATAAAAATATGGCAACTAAAAAGCGCCAAGAGTGTCCTTCCCAACTGGAGACATTAGGAAAACTAATGGCTAAAAAATCAAAAGTTGTAAAACATATTGAAAGGATTCGACAGTATATACTAGAGAAGACTATTTCGTTTAATCCTGTTGAACTGGAATGTCGCTTAGACATTCTAAAGGATTATATTGACAAAGCCATGAAGCTTCAGTCTGATGTGGATAATTTAGATCCTGATAATGACGACAGAGCTGAGCTTGAGGATATTTGTGTCACCACAAAGTCATTACTTTTAAGCATTTTAAATAAAAATAGACAGCCAAATATACCCTGAAACGTTTTTCAGTGTACAAACTCACCATTCCAGGCTTCCAAATATGAGGCTACCCAAATTTACTGGGAAATACGTGGAATATAAGAATTTTTATGAGTTTGTGTGAAAATTTGGTACATAATGATCCGACATTGACAGATATCGAGAAATTTAACCATTTGATATCATGCTTGTCCGATTCAGCTTTAGGTACAGTAAAAGCTTTTCAGATTTCCGAAGAAACTTATCCCAATTAGCCAGTTTGAAGAAGGTAGATGACAATGAATATCTGATATTTTTCGATAATATATCGAAACTTTTTGATTTACCCGAAATAACAAAACCTTCGGCTTCTGCTTTGCGAAGCATGATAGATACGGTGTCGGCAATATACGATTCCCTCTTGTCAATAGGCGATGACAAGAAAATAACTAATGCCATTTTAATACATTTAGTGATGTCAAAAGTTGATTCAGTCACAAAATCAAAATGGGAAGAACAGCTTGACTTTCAAAGGCTCCCATTAGGGTCAGACTGTGAAGCCGCCTTGAACAAACGCTACCAGCATATTTCTGCTGATGAATCTTCAAGTTCAAGACCGAGGTTGAACAAAAATAAAACTGAATCTTCAAATAATAAAAATACTAGGACGTCACTAAATTGCACAAAAATAAAACAATCTGCTGATAAATGCTTATTCTGCAAATCTACAAAACATGTAGTAGATAATTGCCCTTCATTCAGTGCTAAGCATGTTAATAAAAGATTCGATTTCATTAAATCTGTGCCAGCAAATATTAATTGTTTGAAAAAAGGCCACACAGTAGCAAGATGTTCGTCTTCTAAGTGTAGAGTATGTAGTGGTTCTCATCATTCACTGCTGCATATATATACTACAAGTTCTAATGTAAGTAGACTCTCTCAAGAGCCATCTACTTCCCACGCTGCTGTCAATTATTCATCATCGAATGTAAGAATCATTCTTGCAACAGCTGTGGTGAGAGTACGAAATAGTTCTTGTCAATTGATACCAGCTAGAGCTCTTTTACACTCCGGTTCTCAACCAAATTTGATTACTGAGGAACTTGCACAGCTACTAAGATTAAAAAGAGAAGGAGGCAGATTAAGTTTGAATGGTATTAGCGACACAAATTCATGTTCAAAGTCTTGTGTTGATTTAAATGTCACGTCGAGGGTTATTGAGTTCAATTACAAATTTACAAGCTGATCACAGATTAAACGCAAATATCTTGAATATTCCTAAAAATGTTGAATTAGCTGATCCTTTCTTTTACAAACAAGAGAAAATTGATTTGTTAATTGGCGCAGAAAATTTCTTTGATTTAATGTGTGTAGGTCAAATAAAATATGGCCCGAGCCTTCCAATTCTTCAAAAAACTTCGCTTGGTTGGATTGTAACTGGAAAATATAATCAATCAAAGGGCTCAAAAATAATAATGTTTTTCATTTAAGTTCCGCTATAGAAAACGAAAGCAATATTGATTCAATTGTCAAAAAATTCTGGGAGTTAGAAGAGCTTCCAAACGAATCAACAAAAATTTACTCAGAGAAACAGCAACAATGTGAGGACAATTTTATAAATACTGTACGAAGATTAACGTCAGAACGATTTGAAGTCTCTTTACCTTTCAAATCTGATGCAAAACTGTTAGGATCGTCCTTTGAAACTTCCAAACGACGACTCCTTTCATTGGAACGAAGATTATGCAAAGATGATATCATGAGGCAAATGTATCATGATTTTATGAAAGATTATTTTAATTTAGGTCATATGTCATTTGTAGACAAAATGCCAATCACTCCTCATTATTTCATTCCGCATCAATGTGTTTTGCGGCCTCAGAGTACAACTACTAAACTTCGACTAGTTTTTGATGCTTGTAGAACTTCTTCGCATGTATCACTTAACGAATTGTTAATGGTTGGTCCTACAGTTCAAGAAGAATTGTATTCTACATTGATCCGTTTTCGACTTCACAAGTACGCAATCATTGCAGATATTGAAAAAATGTATCGTCAAGTATTGGTTGATGATAATGAAAAAAAATCCAAAATATTATTACAAGAACTTTGGATTCAAAAACTTGACTGGGATGAATCAATTCCCATGAGACTAAATACGTCATGGAAAAACTTTAAATCTAATTTACTGGAAATTGATTCAATTACAATCCCAAGATTCGTAAACACAACTTCGACAGCAAAAATTCAAATTCATGGCTTTGCTGATGCTTCAATGCGAGCATATGGTTGCTGTATTTACATTAGAAGCTCCGATTCAATAGGAATTGTTTCGAGACTACTGACTGCGAAGTCTAAAGTTTCTAGACTCAAGGACAAAATCTCTTCCGAGACTTGTTGCACATTTGTTGGCTAAGTTGTGGAATCGAATTAAGTTTATGATTAAATTTGAAATCAAAAGTGTTACTTTCTGGACAGATTCAGAAATAACGCTATATTGGATTAAGACGCATCCATCCTCACTTGCCACTTTCGTTTCAAATCGTGTGGCGGAAGTCCAAGAATGGTCAGAGCAAATTTCATGGTGCCATGTGCCAACTAAGGACAATCCAGCTGATATTGTATCAAGAGGATGTGATGTCCATGAATTAAAAAATTCTATTTGGTTTGAAGGACCTTCATTTTTGCTAAATGATAGTTCTCATTGGCCTGTTAACAAACACTTCGAGTTAACAGAGACCCAAAAATTATCAGAAACAAGAAAAACTCATGTGTTTCTTGCAGTAGAGGATCCTCAAAACTTTTTATTGGATCTTGTTGAAAAATATTCAACATATAAAAAATTGCTTCGAATAACTTCATACGTCTTTAGATTCGTTGTTTTATTTTATGTTTTAAAGAAACGTAAAATAAATAAAAGTTCTATACGTACTGCAGTTGAATTAAAATAGTCATTCTATCGACTTGTAGAGACAATCCAGAAATATAAATTTTCTCAGGTCTTACCATCAAATATACAAAGATTGACACCATTTATCCATACGTTTACTGAAGAGAAACGAACTTTTTCACTACTAAGGGTAGGTGGGAGATTACTTAGCGCAAAGTTGAAATATAATACTAAATTACCACTTTTATTACCGAAAAATAATAGATTTTTTTAATCAGAAATAATTTCTTAGTCAGGCTTAAGTTCTGTAATTTCAATTCTTGTTGAATGAAATATTTTTATTAATTAATGTAAGTTTCTAAAGAATTGAAGAGAAATTAAATTAGACTTTATTAGCTGGGGGAAATACCGATATTTTTCTGTGCAGCCACCCACTTCATCAGCATCCAAGTCTATTTAATGGGATAGAGATTGTTATTAACATCAGCTATTTAACGCAAATTTTCAATGAAATGGAATATGAGAAATGTTGTGTATACAATTATTGATTTACCTTTGGTAAACACATTTTTAAGTATCACTATTAATTTTCTGTTTATCCGTTTTTTAATTTTTCTATTCAGGTTAGCATGTAGTTATGTCACTCTACCTAAGTATGTTTAACCATTCTTGCTTATCTTTTACGGTCATCACATTAATTATTTTTACTTATTCGATGTACCGTCGGTACATACATGAAAGTATTAATTTAGCGCATATTATGTTACATTGTTTTTGCTTTCTAGTGATTTCTGAACTCTTTTCTGCTACTTTAAACAACCGTCTAGCAGTAATACCGTCATTGTTGTGTTGGAATCTCTACAAGCAAGCCCATCTGATTTCTAAATCTCTAAATACACACGGTTCATTAAGCCAAACTGAATTTGATGTTAAGAAAATGTCATCCACTTTTTATAAATTTTTCGGCTAGCTTACAACAAATGATATTTATATTTCTCTTGAGATTTGTTTTCACGTCTTGTGGTACATATATTTTGAAGACCATATCTAACCATTATTAATGACAATAAGACGTCTTTGCGATGTATTTTGGCAGTTTTTACCCATTGTTTAAAGATTTCCTTTCTCGAAAGAATGGAAAACAATTTATGGCGGTCGCAAAAATGCGCAAGATGTTTTTGCTTTACCTTTAAGTGAACACTTGAGAGATTTACCCAAATATAGCTTTACACCAGAACTATTTAACTATTTAACTCTACTTGAAAAAAGGAAATATTTAATTTTATTTTCAATTTCTGAACTTCTCACGAAAAAAAATTTCAATAATTACAATAATAATAATAAAAAAAATTGATAATAAAATCACCGTTGTCTCTTTAATCCCAGCTGGAAAAAGAAGGAGTAAGGATGCCTTCTAAAAGGCCTATGTACTCCTTCTTATGGATGTACAAGGCCTGCTCGCTCCATCACATCTTCATATCTTTTTTACACACGTTGTCATTGCGAGGTAGGCCTTCCGTTCTCGCTTCTTTTGCAGATATTCTAAAAGGCCTTCAAATAAATGGCTCTTAAAGGCCTTCCAGAGAATGGCTGTTAAAAGGCCTTCTAGAGAATGGCCGTTAAAAGGCCTTCAAATAAAGGTCATATTGAAAGGGGTTTAATAAAGGTTTTCAACTGCTGGGGCCTGTATCTCAAAACTTACAAGTGCTGTAAATACAAGTCAAATAGTTGTGAAAATATATTTTTTGTGTGAATATAAAATATTTTCCCAACTGTTTTACTTGTATTACAGCACTTGTAAGTTTTGAGAAACAGGCCCGAGGTGTCGAACATATTGAAAGGAAACTTCTGAAATAACAAGAACCCACATAGTATTTATATACGTACTAATGATGGAACAACACAACTGTCTTTTTAAACGTACAAAACTCAACTAAAATGTTTTACGTTTTCTTTTCTTTAATCGTTCTCTATTTGGTATTTTTATATGGAATTTTGTTTTTTATAACGGCATCTGAATTCTTTTGATTTTGCTTTGCCAAAAAAAAAGCAAAACAAAATACTTTACTTCTTCTGTTCTGCCTTCTTATAGAAGGGAATGTGGAATGGGTATCCCATCTTTTTTTACTAAAGAGCCGAAGTCTTCTATTAGGCCTGCTTCAGAAGTTACATAAGAATGGTAACTGAATCAAAAACATGAATTCGTTTGCTTTTGTTTTGGTAAAATAACAAAACAAAATACTTTACTCCTTCTGTTTTCCCTTCTCATAGAAGGGAATGTGGAATATGTCTTTTAAGCTGAAAAGCCGAGGCCTTCTATAAGGCCTTCTTTGGCAGTTTGATAAGAACAGTAACTAAATCGAAAAAATTCCTGTGCAGGCCTTTAATAAGGCCTGAAGTAAGAAGGTCTTCTGCGTTTTACCGCTGTGATCATAAACCAAAGTCGCACAAAAATACCATTCTATTTGAAATTTAAATGCATGTACGTGTTGACAACAACAGACTTTAAAGCAAAATCAAGCAAACACATACATACATATATCAGATGAAAGCGAGTAAAATGTATGCTTGTCAGCGTTGCCACTTTCTGTGTAATAGTGCAAAATCTGTACTATTAGTTCTTTGCACTATTTTTGCACCATAAATTTTTTGTGTAATTTTCCACTATTTGAATTTAATGGCATTTATATTTATATATTTTAAGGCGATAACAGCATAAGTCGACTTAAGACAAAATCGAGTTATGTATATGTGCTACAAAATTCTACAGGCGAAACTTCATGCCTGCGGGAAATCTCCATGTCTCCAACAAAAATTATTATAAAGATATAAACAAAACCATATTGCTGTAAGTCTTAATAAAAGTCCAATATTTTTTTTAAAAAGGCCCTAATTATACTAAACATATTTAGAACATTTGAATCCTATTACAAAAGTAATGCAAACTTCAAAAATTTCGACGATATTTCCCACTAGAGAGCCATACAATCTTATCACCTATTATATCTCAATTGTTATAATTAACAGCTTGTAGCATTGAAAGTGCTCTGGAACAATATGAAGTATTGAGATTATATTGAAGGTTGGAAGTTTTTGAAGATCATTCAAAAATAATTGACTAATTTTAATTTAATGTTTTAAAGCGAAAATTAAAAGCTGAAGTAATCAAAGTTGTGGAATTTTTTTTTTGTCTAATTACATAAAAGCTGATTTTTTTTTTAAACAAAATGATTTATTTATGGTTGATTAATAAAAACGAGCAGCCTGTTCTACAGCAAAGTGGAATTTATATTAATTTAGCTACTTAAAACATACTGTTCTGAGGCACAACAAAATGTAATGTATAAAGTTTTTAGTAAATTTTATATAAAAAAGAAACTTTCATGATGACCTTTATAATTTTTATTGATGTAGTAGAACCAAAATTTAAATAAAAATCGATTTCCCTTTGTTAAGCTAGATTATCAAAAATTAGACAATGAGTGGCGTGAATATGCACTTTTAGACCATAAAGACCTTAATATATGTAATAAATTGGATGTTTTGAAATTTACTGGTCTAAAATTTTTCAAAGTAAAAGATGTGCTGGCGATATTCTCTTTCTAAATTTAAAAAGAGTTTTTTTTTTGTAAACTCAACTTAATTAAAAATGATACCCCAAAAATGAGTTACCAGTTATCGATTTTAAAATTATGGTGCAAATTATGAGCCTAAAATGATAAAATGAAATTGGGAAAAATAGTTTTAGCTTAAAAAAATTAAAGCATGTATTAGTATCGCTCAGTACTTCTAGTGAAATGAGTTTAAATTGAGAAGAGAAAAGGGCTGAGAACCTTCTCAAATGCCTGGTTTAAAGAATATTTTATGAAATTTTGACAAAATGTTAAGAGGAAAGTGGTAAATTATTCTTCGTTGAGGTAAATATTTGTGAATTAGTGAATTTTTTGCTACATTTTAAATTTTGTTGTACGATTTTTATATGTTAAAAAAAATCTCGTTTTAAATTTCAATTTACTAAAAAGCTAATAAAAAATAATAATTCTTTCTTAGATTTTTTGCACTATTTCATTCGGTTTTGCACTATTTTAGACTTGCAGCTGTGTAATTTCTTTTTTCACTAGTGGCAACGCTGATGCTTGTACGAATGTACGTGAAAATAAGAGCATAACGAAGTGCCCACGGGTGCCTTTTACTTATCTCTGCTTTAAAGCTTACCTTTTCCTAATCAGAGCTAAAAACGAAAAAAAACAAAACATGAATTACAGTTACCTGTTGTATTGAGAAGCTTATTAAACGACCAAATTTTTTTTTAATTTTGTCCAGTGTGGTTTGGTGCAAAGCATATTTATATAAAGTATATGCAGGTCTACAACAACTAAGAAAGTACAAAAACAACAGGCGATTTGTTTGTGTAAGAATAATGGATGAATGTCAAAAGCAGATGGATACAACCAGACCTGGGCAACTTGCATTACTTTTGCATAAGCACTGGTTAAAAAACAAAAATTTTAGTGCAAATTAAAATTTGATGCTTGTAGTGCACTATTTTTTGCACTTAAATAAAATCTCTTAAAAGTAAGGGATTAATATTGCATTCGCAGCTAATCGCATGACAAAAAATAGACTAATTTTGTGTTGCCACTAAGCACATCATGAAGTAATGCAATATTATTGCACTATCACATATTGTACACAGTAAAAGTGAATAAAACGTGAAAATATTTTTAGGAGATAGCACAAATAAAAAATTTAAAAAGTTTCATACTTCAAGTACGTTGCATCTCGAGCTTACATGAAAAACCGTGCAATTGAAAAAAGATCAGAACTTAGGTTTTCGTTTATTGTAAAGTTATATCTTAAAAAATGGTGATTTTATAAACGAAAAATACTACCGCTTGGAACAATTTCATCAAGTTTTGTCTTTCTCTCGAAAAATTATAAAAAACGTAGTGATATGATTTTTCCTCTTAGATGACGATATGTACATAGGAAAAATTTACATACATATGTATGTAAGTATGTTTTTATGTATGTGTAACGTTGTATTTTGCACTATATGTTTCACTGATAATGCAATAATAATATTTATAATGTGTTTAGTGGTGCAAAAAATAGTGCACTAAAAGTAACAATGCAATGTTGATGAATGTCTTTGAAGGGATTTTAGTAAAATTCAAAAAAAAATTGCACTAATATTATTAAAATTAGTGCTAATGTAATAAATTTGCATTTGAATTGATTTGGTTTATTGTGGGAAAATGGTCAATGCATTTGCTTATTTAATGCAATAGTCCCAGATCTGCATACAACAAAAAGAAAATGTATGGATAGGCAAAGCCAAAGTAAATTTCTTAATTGATAAACCTTTAATATGTGAAATAAGTATAATAGAAGATACATATGTACCTTAATAATTAAATATAATTATTTTTAAATGTTTTGTAACACATTTTTTTAATTAAACACATACGTTTCACATACGTTTTCAGTTTACCCAATTGTGTATAACAAAGCAAAACAAAACAAAATGGCGTACAAAAATTGTAAACAACTTTTGACATTCAGGCATTTACACTACAAAAGAAAAAAATTAATCACCTGAGTACTTGCATATACTTTATATAAATTTACTTTAGTTTGGTGTGATGAGAATACTTAAGTTTCTAAAATGGTTCAGAAAATCAGCATTTACCGACCGTTTGTCATTTTTCTATCCGTATTCTCTCCTACTCGACACATTTTGCGTTTAATGAGATTTTGTAAATTTTACAGCGTTCTTTAGCATGTCGTAATACATTGTTTTACCATGTAAAGACACCTTTAGTCTAGTACAAAATCGTCTCAGTCGAAATACTACACTCGTAATTAGACCCAATACAGAGTTTGAATAGAAAACATTTGCTATATTTTGGTAAAACATTAACAGTCTTATACATTACGAAAAACTGACATGAAATTACCATAAGTGACGAAGTTGAACTAGGTGTTACGAGTTTCTCAATACAATTTGACATTAAAAATAGGCGCATGATGTAGGTTTTAATAGAAAAAATTTCTTTCAAGCATTTTACATTAATTGTACATTCTTGTTCATTATTTTATTTTCTTTTGCTTGTAAATTATTTCTTCTTTTGTTATTAAAATAATATTTTTGTGACATTTTGTTTTCATTTGACAATCGATTACTGGAAATATTCCAGTAAAATAGAATCAGTGTTGTCTGTTTTCCAGTGTTGCCAGAAAATGATGATGAGAGAATGCAGAAGAAAAGTATAATGCAAGATTTAAATGTAGAAAAAATTATTGAAATGGCTTTGAATTTCATGTTTATACAAACTTATTAGTATTTGCAGTATTTTTAGAGCACATACAAATATAAAATAGTTAATAATTGGTGTTTTTTGGAAATGTTACAATTACGTTTTCAATTTTTTTACGCACTATAATCCCAAAATATTATTTTAATTATTCAGTAAAATAGCTGGATCCTCTTCGCATTTCACTGTTGCTAATGCAGATCATCAGGGAACCTTTAGCCTGCAATACATGTACATTTATGAGAAAAATCCTCTATACAGAATAATTTTTTTAACAAATTACAATTTTTTATTTCTGCCAGAAAGCATCTAGCAGAATTTTTTTTGGAAGTTGAATGCTTTTTAACTAATTAAAAATGCCAGATCTGGCAGTGAAAATGCTAAAATGGCAACAATGCTGTTTTCGCATTTAAATACAGAAACACTTTTTTCTCACAAATCGAGAAACGATGGAATTTTGTGTTTCACACTTCATGTCAGAAATTTTACGATGCGAGAAATACATAAACGAGCTACTGAACACTTTAATAATGAAACAGACTAAAGTCTACAACTTCAGGAATATAATTTTTTAGTTAGTTTTTAGATCGCGAATTGTATTTAACACCCGTATTCTCAGCTCTGTGAGGAAATACAAATGATCATAATTGACAATTTTTACATTGTTAATAACATTTTAATTTTATTATTTGTCCCAAAATTCAGAATTAACCTACTTATTCTGAACTTTGGGACAATTTGGGGTAGTTAAAAAACAAACTTTATTGTATAGGGTGTTTTTTTAGAGGTATATAACTTCGAATTGAAATAAAACACAAGAAAATCGTTTTAATGTCCATCAATTTGGCTTTATTGGAAGGATAATTTTATGCCATTAACGTTTAAATATGATTTCGGGCATGTGGCTGCCGCGGCTGGCTCGAATAAAGCCAATTCTACAGGTCCAATTTTCAACCACTTTTTCGAGCATATGGGGCCGTATGTTGGCAATAACGCCACGAATGTTGGCTTCCAAGTCCCCTAACGTTTCTGGTTTGTTGGCGTAGACGAGCGACTTCACATATCCCCAAAGAAAATAATCCAATGGTGTCAAATCACACGATCTTGGTGGCCAATTGACCGGTTAACCGAATTAATTGCTTTGATGGACGATTATGTCGACCATAAAATGGACGGAGCTTGCGGTAAACTTCGCGAACTGAACCATTATTTTCGAAATAAATTTTCACGATTTGCAAGCGTTGTTCTTTTGTCAACCTGTTCATGATGAAATGGCAAACCAAACTAAATATTAATCACTTGACAGCTGACAAAATGGCCGCCAGTTAAAAAAGTGATGCCAACTTAAAGTTCTATACCTCAATAAAAAACACCCTATACTTAAAACCTAAAAAATTGGTCGACAAAAAACGAAGTTACAGAAGTGATATTTGATAAAAAATATTTTTTTCGGGCATTTTGCTTCCACCCACTCCATTATTTACAAAATTATAATGAACCTTTGCCATATGCAAATATGTATAATTTTGAAGATTGGTTCACAAACGACAAAGTAACTTGATAATTAATCTTTTTTTTGTGGACACATTTCGACCCCTCCTCCCCCTCACTACATAAAAAAAAACTTGGCTTCATAAGCAAAATACAAAACCGGGCAATTTGCAACCCCCGCCCCTACCCCCTACTTTCCAAAAAAAATTTAGTGGGGCTCTTCGCATGAAAAAAGAATTTGGGAGATTGGTCCACATATGACGAAGTTATTTGATATTCACTTCTTAAAGGCGGGCACTTTGCTTCCTCTTCCCCCTAAAATTAAAAAAAAAATAGTTGACCCTTTTCCATATGGAAATTTTTTTTTGACATGTTTATATTTATTTATTGTAACTTGAAAAAGTGAACTAACAATAAGTATTCAAATCTTAAATCTAGCTATGTGACAGCGCATAGAGAAAGGGACCGAAGGGTAAAAAAAAATAAATTTTCACTTTTTTTTATGTGGACAACATCTTAGCATCGAATGAGATCGATCCCATCCCCAAAAGTGTTCCCTCCCGCGCGTTTTATGAAATGATACACGTATTTAAATATTTAAAATGGCACTCCTGAACAAAACCGGTTTTTACCCTTAGGTCCCTTTCTATTTTGCTCGTCACATATAATAGTTAGGCCCAACCAGTGTCAAGCATAAACTTAGTGATAGTAATCAATAATACATAAATGTCGTATTAAGCGTAAACATATTTTCAAATGGTTTCATCTGGAGTGTTGAGTATTAGAGCCGTAGTGTCCATCTTTTTTAAGCGGATGTGTCCAGTAAAACTCATGATGTTACGAGCAAGGCGATTAGGATGGGGCTCGAGTTTTGTTAAGTATTTGCCTGCGTATTTTGCAATTTCTTCAGTCACTCGTGGCATATTTAAATCACGATGCAAATTTGAATTTTTGATGTACCATGGAGCCGATGTTATAAGTCTTAAAATCTTGTTTTGCCTTCGTTGGATTCTCTCTATATTGGAAGCTGAAGCAGTGCCCCATAGCTGTATTTCGTAACACCATACGCAAAATGAATTTTGAAAATTGGTCCACAAAGGACAAAAATATCTGATAATAAATTTTTAAAGGGTACAAATAGCTTTCCCACCCACACACCATTTAAAAAAAAATGGCGGACCTTTTGCATATGCAAAAAGAATTTTGAAAATTGCGCGACAAATTTTTTAGCGGACATACTAGCCCCCTTCTACCCCTTCCTAAAATTAAAAAAAAAATTTAGTGGACCTCTTCCATATGCAGAAAGCACTTTGAAAGTTGGTCAATAGATGACAAAGTTATTTTGAATCAATTACTGGCCTCTTCCATTACCAAAAAATAATAAGTGGACTTTTTTATATGAAAAAAATGGCGGAGTTATGCTCGTTAATATTATAAAACAAACCTGTTAAATACTATGTGGAAGGAAAAACAAAATTTAAAAAAGTGGGCGTGGGTGAAAAAGTAGCCTATAATTCAATCTAGGTTCCCAGATAAATGTTGTGAAAATTTCAGGAAGATCGGTCAAGAAGTCTGGTCTTCCATATGGTACAAACAAACAAAAAAAGAAACACACATTCCGTTTTATATATACATACATATATAGATGTAAGTGCCTTTGTATGTTCATGGCAACTGACACTCATGTGGAATTGTGAATAAATACCCAGTGGTAAAAATATACATTACGTAATCGATAATGTAAGTAATACTTGGTGGCAGTCGGTGGTGATTCGTTTGCTTATTTTGCTATTTAAATTTAACATAAAAGTGTCATAAAACGCGCATTTCTTGTGTTGTCAATTTCGAATGTGTGCAATGCCGTTCCCATGAAGTTTTTCGATAACACACAAGTTTGTTGTGTCATTGTGACAGAAAAGTGTCACATCCATAAATAATGGCAAGACGTCAACATTGTCTACATCAAGAAGTAATTTTGATATGACATTTAGTGTCATTTGTTTTAGCAATTATGAGACTTTGTTTTTCGAATTGTTTGTTAATTAATATTTATACAAATGAATTATCGCAAAATTATTCAATTGAATGAAGCCATAATTCCACCGAAATTTCTGTCCATGCAGTTTTCCTTGCATTTCTATCCTTATAAATGCTACGTAGATGATTTCATACAGCCTCACGAACCTCCAAAAGCTGAATTAGCAGTGTCGTCATGTCATGCGTCCAGGGCGCTCGATTTTTTCTCACACGAATCTGTGCTTTTCCACTTTTGTTTTCGTTTTCGATACTTTTAGATTTATACCCGCATACATTTAAAATTCTTTCGGTATGTACTCAATATATCAAAATGCCAACACGCTGACATTTTGTTTTCGTGTCTGCAATGCTGCCAACTTGTTCACACAACTATCTATGTACATCAGATCCGTAAACAGTTTGTATGGTAGTGCCACACAACGCAAAATAGTACACACTTTTATTATTGCTTGCGGCGTCACAAAATGCCATAGTGTGTGCTCGGCATAAGCGACGATGTCAGTACGTGTTAAGGAGCGTTCAGACTATTATACTTTGTATTTATAGTTGTCAAAAATTCAAATAATACGTGCAAGTGTGATAGTCTGAACGCAAAATGTCATCAAAGTGGCAAATAATACGATAAAAATTTAGACATCCCATAAGACTTTTTCGTTTTTAAAAAATTTTCTAAACGATAATACTTTTCATTAGATTAGGGTTGCATTTTCACCAAACCAAATTTCCAAGTCGGCTGTTTCGCCGCCGATAGCATGTCGTCATTGATGTAATGTTTTGTCATCTGTATATCGGCTCAAAATTTTGAATAAGTGAATCGTATGGAAGTATATTTCGTTGACGTAATTTTTTAACGTTTTTGTAATATCTTTTCTTATATTTTTTCTGTTATTTACATAGAATATTTTTAACTGCTGAATTTTTTCCAGTGCCGGCACGTCCCCGCCTACGCTTCGCTTTGCCACCGCTAGTCAATGAATAGTACAGACATTTTAATTGCACAGCTGTTTTGTTTTCTGCTTGTATTACACATTTTCTTTGAAGTGTGATGGTCTGAACACAATATGTGATTTTATGTGTGATTTTTTGACAGTCGCAACGAATGTATTTAGATTTCTGTATCGTAAAATGTGATGAAAGTATTTATACTTATATAATAGTCTGAACGGGGCTTTACTAGCATTGCATTTAAATCGACAGCGGAGTTGTAAACGAGCATGAAAACAAATTTAGCCTAAAAGTAGACCAGCGTTTTAATTTTGTTTTGTAGCAAACTGTTTGTTTTAAACAATAAATGCATCCCTGCGTGCATCGTAATCGAAGTTATAAGTAACGCATTATACATATATTAGATTACAAGTACATTACAAACCAAGTATATATTTAGATTGCGCGTTTACGATGTAATACTGACGTCACTGATGATTATCGAAGTACTTCACTTAATTTCCCGCTGAGTAATTGTGCAGGGGAATGCGCGCTCTTCGAACGAAGAAAAAGTAATAAAATTAAGTAATATATTTTTGTGTTTCACTCAGCCAGAGTGAGAGATACAATTTTGTAACACAATCGCTCGACGAACGTGGGGCGTGGCCAAAACTAGATATATGAAAACTCATATATCTAGTAAAACGTATAAGAACCAATCAAAACCACCCTTAAAGTAATAAAAGTAACTCGTATCTCAGGGTCTCATGCATGACTTGAGTAACGTTACTTATTTGGATTTTCCGTTCGCGGAGCATGTGTGTATTGCATAATATACATACATACAATCTACATATAAATTATAGAAGCATAGCAAGAGCATGAAAGAGAAACTCGTATCTATGCGAGTTGCCAAGTTTTCGATCGTTGATTGCACGAAACAATTGTGGTTGGCTGGCTTGTTGGTTGGTTATTGGTCAGCCACATGCAAAACTTCACACAGATACACACTCCTATATGTATGTATAATTTTGTATGTATATCCATACCCTGCAGGAAATGCGAATAGTGAAATTGTAGTGATTTACTTATGACATTGTCAGTAGTACTACTGACCAGGTGTACCCCAGCCAATGTAATCATCTATTGACATTTAACATTAGGTTGTCATTGAAAATTCACCACTATACTGTAGCACTACTGCATAAGTAGTTCTTTTGGGACCACATGGATACATTGGCACTAAAGATTCACTAGTAAATTTTAGGGGCTCTAGTCTAAAATATCGATATTTCTTCGCTCTATGTCAATAGTAAAATTGTAGTGATTTACTAATAAATTGTCAATAGTACTACTAACTAGGTGTACCTCAGCCAATGTCATAGCCTATTGACACATAACACAGTATTGTCATTGAAAATTTACCAGTAGACTTTATAATTATTATTTTACGGTAATATGGAAACATTTGAACCAAAGATTCTCTAGTACATTTTAGTGACCTCGTGTACAATTTTATAAAGGTTGGGGCAACAAACTTATACACATACATATAAATCTATTTTGTTAACATTATTGCACAGCATAATAAAAAATAAAAAACAAACTAGTGACGCGTTCATTGACAATGTCACCAGAAATACACTAGAACTGATGTCTTTAACGTATCTCTAGTCGCGCATAAAAGGAAAGTTGTCGACATTTCAACTAGAGCAATTGTCGCTAGAGAAAAGAGTGTTGAAATAGAGACATATGGTTCCAGGCTGACTAAAGGGTATATATATACCTATATGCATGTGTAAATAAGTACTATGCTTGTGTTGTATGTGTGGATGCAGCGGCTTTAAATTTGGCTCTGTTTGAGTTTTTACTGCTTTTGTAATATGAGCAGAGTTAAATGCTTTTTTTTATGTGTTGTATTGACTGACTGAATGACGCCTGCCTATTTTTTATGTTCTCCATCAACCATTAAATTAGTTCAACGAGTGGTCTTGCGTTGTCACAACGTTTCGTAAGTAGATGGATTTGAGTGTCGTGTAATACGTACTCGATTCTTTGGATTAACGTATATTTATTGATGAAAGATGCATTCTTCTTAAATTATTCGCATTATAAAAAAATTAATGGTGATATATTAAGATAACTAAGAGAAATACCAGAAGATAAATAAAATGAAACAAGTAATGTGCAAAAGTGAAATACCTAAAAAATAGTTATAAATTACAAAGTAAAAGGAATAAAACAATAATAAAAAGAAGAATATAATAACACGGTAAAAAGTTATTAACAAAATAGTGCCAGCTTCTTTGTTCACATAAGTACATATGTATGTATGTACATACATATGTATATGTATGAGATTACATAATTAATGTAACAAATGAAAAATAAGTTAAAAATGTACATGTATAGTTAAAGTGCAGAAAAATATATATGTAGGTGCTTCATTATTCTTTGGAATAGTTACATATACGAAGCAAACATAAATATTTGGAGTTTTATATTTGATTTAGCACTTGGATTAAAAACCGCCAAAATTGTGGAGGCACTTAAAATGAAGGTATGTACGTCATCAACATGTTTTTAATTTTCCTCATACCGGCGGCATTAAAAAATAACAATGCCAGTGATGACAAAAGAATCGGTTCTCTTATTTATCAAAGCGACGACAAAACATTTTAATTAAATTAAAATCTTGAATTTTACCTAAAGCCCGAAGACCCTTCAAATTGTTTACATTAACATAGAAATTTAAAAAGATACATATGTGTTACAAATAAATAACTGTTTGTTTGAAGTTTCAACGAAAAATATGTTAAGTACTAAAGTATTATTAAATGACGCAAGTATGTATGAATGTGATACAAAAACAGGCATAACGGTATTTTATATTCTTCAAGAATTTTTGTGGTTATTAGAAATTTGTTCAGTGAACTGGGGACGAATCATCACATCCGTGAACATACAAATTATCAAGTAAATACACCATTTTCGGATTATGACATATGTACGTGAACGTACTGAAATCCATTCAGCTTATACGATTGGCGTATCACTTAATTTGTCTTCGTGCGATTGTCGAATCGATCACGGATGTGACGATTTGAGCCCTGGTTTATTAAAAAGCAAAATAATTTTCATAATTTTCAGTTATGACTGTTTATGATTTAGTGTGCGATATGTACATACCTCAGTACCTGGATTTATATTTTGCGAATCGAAAATCTTAATATTTATCGATATACATATTTACGGTCTAATTCTAAAAAAATATTTTAGGTTTATTACAGGTTTATTTGACAAATTTCCCATAGAAATACATATGTCAAATAAGCCCTTAATAAACCTGAAATATTTTTTATGAATATGGCAGTTAATCATTTACAGTTACGATAATATCATTCTGCAATTTCTTTTATTACGATAGTGTATAGCTGTATTTATTAACCATTAATTTCAATACCATGTAGCATCTCTGCATACAAAGTGTCAAAATAAGTGAAAGGGACAAGGAAGAATAAACAAAAAATTAAATGGATTTTATAGCATCGTTAAAATATGTTACTGGAAAGCAAAATCGATAAATTTTCGTTATATTTATTATAGTGATATGATTACCGTAATATAAATTACTGAGCTCATGTAGTAGTCTTTTGCTTTTTATAAAAGTTGCTATATAAATGGAAACTTATCAAACAAGTTAAACTTTAATTGGGACATACTGCAAGTTTCTTCCCTTTTTGTTATTTTCCTAAATTACCATAAGGCTAGAACAGAATAAAGTAGTTGTAGTAGTAGCTGAAGCTGACGATGCACAGTGGTTCAGAATCGTTTTTTATCGGCCAAAACTCTGTAACTTTTGAACTAATGAAAATTTTTTTTTAATTTTTTTTTTTGATAGATAACATTTTAAGCTTTCATCCAGTTTTAGTTTCATTAAAATCAGTACAGTTGTTGTGGAGAAATTTAAGGTTAAAATTGAACTTTAAAAATTTTTTAATTTGCTTAGAAATGCGCGCATTTTTTTTTTGGAGAAAAAGGCTTTATAATGAAACTTAAATCATTTTTATTAAAACAACAAAGTATATTTTTGCCATTAATAGATTCTAGACTTTTTTGGTTATTTGAATATATATACAGAAGTATGTAAGACATGTGCAGACATAAATAACTGAAACGTTTCTATTAGATGAATATCTGCAAGACACTGAATTAAAAAAATTACTTAAACACTTCTTATGAGAATCAAAAAACTAGTTTAAATAATTAAGTATCACTTAAAGCACAAATTACCTGTTAATATTCAAAACATAATTAGGTAGCATAAAGTCATTAGATTTTTTTATGATGGACTTATGAGAAACTTTAACCGTAATTCAAAACTAAATATTAGTACCTGAAGAAATGTTAATTTATGGATATATCGTAGATGTTTATATTGTAACATCTTTTTATACAATGCACAAAACACGTTATTTCAATATCGTTTATGTTTTTATTTTCAATTTATTCATAAAGCTCTCATGACCAATTAAATAAAATAACCAAAAATTATATTAAATATTAATATTTTTATACTTTATTTCATTAAAATAATAGTAAATGCAAATTATAATTATTATTCATTTGGCTGGAATATTGCTTGTAAATATTCCATATTCAGTTCTGTATTACTTCTTTCGTGTAGCAGTTCCTTAGCTTCGGCATGCAAGTCCGAATGATCCAATTTCCATTGATTTCGAATGCTAGCGATGAAGGAATCTGACGTTGCCAATAATATATTAAATAAATCTTCATTTGTAGAGCTTAGTGAAATTTTTCTGGTATTATGTTCTCTGTAAAATCTGTAATCCATATTTCTTTTTTCCTGGGCTTCCTCTGATAAATCTCCAATTGGTAATATGTGGTGCTTAATGACATCTCCATGATAAAGAACCTTGTGCACTGTTGCATACATATTTCTCCATGGGTATTTGGATGTATATATATTAGCATAATCATCAAATTTCCTATCATTAATTTGCTCGTTACATGCAAGTACTTCAACAATTGTTTTAAATCTTGAAATAAGGTCTATATCAACACCTGTTATATTATATGTAGTTTCGGGATCTGAAAATAATCTTCTTGGGGTATTGCCATCATTTGTATTGCCTGATCATTGTTTTGGTTGATCTATAATCAACCCATGTTTGAGAAATTCATCTTGAACATGTTTCTTTTTTAATTTCCTTAGCTCTTTGTTGGTGTCGTTTTTTCTTACTGATCCTGAAGATCCGAAGTCCAAATCATAGCTTATTTTCAGTATGTGTTCCATAAATCTTATTCTTGTGTTTTTTTTTTCATGCGTATATTTATTTATTGTATCTTCAAAAAATGCACTAACAATAAGTTTTCAAATCTTAAATCTAGATATAATAATTAGGCCCAACCAGTGTCAGGCATACACTTAGTGATAGTAATCAATAATACATAAATATCGTATTAAGCACAAAAATATTTTCTAGCTGTTTCATCTGGAGTGTTGAGTATTAGAGCCATAGTTTCCTTCTTTTTAAGCGGATGTGTCCAGTAAAATTCAAGATGTTACGAGCAATGGGATTAGGATGAGACTCGAGTTTTATTAAGTATTTGCCTGCGTATTTTTTAATTTCTTCAGTCACTAGTGGCATATTTAAATCACGATGTAAATTTGAATTTTTTATGTACCATGGAGCCGATGTTATAAGTCTTAAAATCATGTTTTGCCTTCGTTGTATTCTCTCTATATTAGAAGCTGAAGCAGAGCCCCATAGCTGTATTTCGTAACACCATATGGGTTTCAAAAGCGACTTGTATATTAAAAGTTTACAATCTAGACTGAGTATTGAATTTCTATCAATCAGCCAATGTATCTGAGTTAATTTAAGTTTCATTTGTGTTAGCTTTGAGTCAATATGGTGTTTCCATGTAAGCCGTCGATCAAGGTGTATACCAAGGTATTTTGCATGTGAATGTTGAGGAACAACTTGATTGTTGATTCGAATTGGGGAACAAGTATCTCTTCGCAGGGTAAATGTTACCTGAACACACTTTTGTTCGTTAACTTTAATTCTCCATAAGTTTAACCATAGTTCCAGCTGGGTAATGTGTTCTTGGAGATTGCGGGATGCCTCATCAGGGTTTTTGTGTATACTCATACAGGCTGTATCATCGGCAAATGTAGAAGTGAGAATGTTATTGCTCACAGGCATATCATAAGTATATATTAGATACAAGACCGGCCCCAGAATACTGCCCTGTGGCACACCGGAAGATATATGTAGATTCGGGCACACTCGTGAACTCTCCTTCCACAACAGTGAACTTCCTATCAATAGTATAACTTTCCAAAAGCTTTTGTATGTTTATTGGTAGGTATGTCTTCAATTTTAAAACTAGGCCTTCGTGCCATACTTTATCAAATGCCTGAGAGACATCAATGAATAGGGCAGAACAATATTTCTTCTCTTCAAATGTTCTTCTTATAAATTGAACCAATTTATAAGTTTGTTCAATGGTGCTATGCTGACTCCTAAAACCAAACTGATGGTCTGGTATGCACGTATTATCAGTTAGAATTGTGGAAAATTTTATCATAAGCAGTTTTTCGAAAAGTTTAGACATTGTTGATAGTAGACTTATTGGCCTGTACGATTCAGCCTTGGTAAGGTCTTTGCCTGGCTTTGGAATCATTTTGACCTTGGTCTGGATAATACTCTAGTCTTAATATGGCATTAAATATAAATAGAAGGATTCTAATTGCAATACAAGGCAAATTCATCAGCATCTTGTTACTAATTCCATCAATTTCTGGAGCTTTCTTCGGGTTGAGTTCAGCAATTAGTTTCTGTACGTCACGCATCTTAAACTTTAAGGGTCGAGGGGGTAGAGCAACTACACTCGGTAAATCAACAGCAGCAGTACATTTGTTTGGGGTAAATACGGATTTTAAATGCTTTGCAAACAAGTTAACTTTTTGCGTATCACTTCTTGGCCAACCTCCGGTAGAAGTGCGCAGAGGTGGTTTAAACTCAGTGGGTGTTTTGTTCGCAGTGCGCCACAAAGAGTAATTAGATGCTGGTGTGACATCGAGGTTTTCCAGATAATTTTTAAGAGATGCAGTTTTTTCATACGCAAGCAACTCTTGGAGTCGTTTAGTGCACTCTTTAAATCTGATTTTATGCTGCGGCGATCTGTGCTGTTGCCATTCCTGTCTAGCTCTTCTTTTTTCACATACGAGACGTTCAATATCCGTAGAATAAATTCTATTGAACCCAGTCTGCGGGTGGGAGGTAGAAGCATTTTCAGCAGCCTGCTTTATATTTTCGTTAAGATTCGCAATGTTAGATTCAATATCATCGGATGCTCTTAGCATTATGTTTTCCGTGCAATGACTACTAAGATATTTTTTGAATCTCAGCCATTTAACACGATTGATCATCTTCACATATGGGTGAGGTAAATCACTTCTTGGTGGGTTACAGATTGTAACGATAGTGGGAGAGTGATCGGAGGAGAGATCTAAAGAAGCTTCGACATGAACTAAATATCTAGACATATTTTTCATAACTCCAAAATCTATAACATCCGGAATTGTTTGTATGTCTGTAGGCCAGTAAGTGACCTCTCCACTGGAAATGATGTCCAAGCTCATTTTTGAAATTGTATTGAACAACGCTCTTCCTCTAGGTGTAATAAGGCGTGAACCCCAGAACGTATATTTTGCATTGTAGTCTCCAGCTGCTACGAAACAAGGCCCAAGAGATTTGTAGAAATCCTCGTATTCATCCTCAGTGATTGAGAATCTTGGAGGGGAGTAAATTGATGATATAACGAAATTTGTACAAAAATTTTCAACACAAATATTAGTTGCTTGTAAATGTTCTGCACAGATGTTATCAAGAATATAGTCCTTGAGTCTTGACCTTATTAAAATTGCTGATCCACCGCATGCTCTTCCTCTCGGGTCCTTAGTATCATATAAGGTGTAGCCCTTCATTTTAAAAAGGCTTCTCGAAATCAAATGAGTCTCAGAAACTAACATTACATCAATATTTTTTTCCGAAAGGAAGTGTTCGAGCTCATTTTTGTGTTGGCGAATGCCGTTTGCGTTCCAGAAACATATTTTTAACGTGTTCATGGCTTGTTAATTAATGCTTGAAGCACAGTATTCTGCATTCGCAGCATTTCTTGCATCATGCTAGTCATATTTGTAGTAAAGTTGTTTATAGTTTGCACCAGATTATCAATAGTGGCTTCAAGGCGACTGAAATTAAAGCTTGTGTTAGCATTTGTTGAATTACTTGGTGGGGACACTTTCTGCGTGGGAAAAGAATTTGTCTTAACAGCATCGGCATATGATACATGTGAAGTACTTGGTTGGCTCATTGGAGGAAAATTGGTGGAGAAAGCGTTTGCTGATTGAGCTGAAGCTAATTTAGGTTTTTGTCCCATAGTATGTTTAACGAAAGAATATACAGGACATCCTCTGTAGTTAGCAGTGTGGTTACCTCCACAATTACTAAATTTTTTTTCAGCTTGATCTTTTGCCTTCGTACAGCTAGCAGAACCGTGCAATTCACCGCAGATAACACAAACTGTAGGTAATTTGAAGTAAGTTTTAGTATGGCCATATTCTTGGCAATTGTGGCACTGTACGGGACCTGAACGCTTACGTGGCTCTTCAACTGTGATTTTTCGGTGCAAGAGAAACTTTACGCTATAAATTGGATGGGTTTAATTTTTTTTCAATTGTATGTCATTCGGCTCCAGTTCGACCCGAAATAGGGGTTGGGGGATCTTTTCTCTGTTAATTATATTAGTAAAATTTTTAACCTTAAATCCTTTGTCGATAAGAGCACATTTTACTTCTTCGGGGTCAACATATGAATCTATGCCCTTTAATACTATTTGTAGACCTTTAGCACTTTTAAGTTGATAGGTGTAAAAATTTGGTTTGTTTTTTTCAAATTCACTAATAATTTTCCGGAAATCTTTTTCATCATATATTTGGATCTTAGTTTCATCAATATTACCCCGTTTAATTGGAATGATGTGAAAAGTATTTTCACCAATGGCCGACAATAGTTTTTTTAAAAGCGCGTTAGAGTTTTTTTCTCTCAGATAGATAGGTGGTGGCTTAAAATACTTTAGCGATAATGCAGCGGGCTTGTCGTTATTGTCTTGCAATAGCGAAAACCGATTTTGACGATTAGTAGATGATGCGCTATTATCCCTAGACATCTTTGGAGCAGATGAAATTTTTGAAGAATTTGGGCTTCGCCCACGCTTTACCACAGTTATATACCTATCCATTCCGACTTGGACCTTGGGCTTAGTGCTACTGTTATCTATAGTGATAACCTTGTTAAGTGATGTATACGAGCCCGAAGGGGATGATATCGGTGACTTATTTGAAGAAGTACTAGGCAATTGTAATGTTAACGAATCACTAGTTGGCATTGGACAAAGCGAAGTTGATCGCTGACGAAAAAGTGGCTTTGCCGTTAGAAAAAGAGTATCATCAGATTTTTTATTTTTATTGTTAACATTAAGAGCTCCAGAACTTACAGTAAAATATGCGTTTCTGCCGTTTGAACTCACTTCACATTTTTTTGTTTTTGAGGTACTCATGTAGAGTATTCCTCAAGGGCACTTTGTTTGTAAAAAAATATCAGCAATATTTGCTTTGCTTATTTATCAAGTTAATATGTATTACTGTTATTATGTATTACGAATATTTTTTGTATGATTTTTTGTTTGTTTAATATGTATATGCAAAAAAAAACTCCGCTAAGACGTCTGTTCACTATGAAGGTTCAGCGAGAACTCCAATTCTTGTATGTAGCGGTTATAATCCAAATTCATATCCATCAGTACTATCTGCTGAGTTTGTCGGTTCATAGTTTAACTGACTTGATGTTGCTTTGCATATAATACAGCTGGATGAAGTATTTGTATCAGTCAAAGCCTGGGCAATTTTTCCATCTATCATTAAAAGCACTAATTGGTAGTTTATTTCAATAGTCTGTCCATCTATCTCCAATTATAATGGCTGTAGTGTTGAAATTTGAGCTCTAATATCACTTACTTCATTCTTAATGGTATCATGAGTTTCCTTTTTAAATTAAATTTTTATTAGTCTGCAGTATTTAGTAGAGTATGGTGTTTGATTTTTCCAAATATACCTCGTTTGCATTGTACTGGTCGAAGGTTCTGACAAATGACACCATGAAGAGATCTGTGTCCGAAATATCTTCACATAAAAATTGTTTATCCAGAAGATCCATAGCATCTACACTTACAAAATAGAGTTAACTTGCAGTTTCCATATTTCTTCAACTCACTTCGTTTAAATAATTGTAACAACCGTTCGGTTCGTATGATCAAGTAAAGCTTGCAGTTATACCTTTGCAGAAATTGGTGTGATTGTAATAGATTCGTTTGAAGGCCAACAGTCTTTTTTAGCTGCAATTATGTGATGATATAATAAGTATAAATTTTAGCCTTTTTCGATCGGACGCAATCTGAGCTGCGTATATTGCTGTTTTCTTAACTTCTAATCCAGAAATAATGCAAATGCTGCCTCATTTGTGAACTTTTTTCCTCGTTTGGTGTTGGAATGCTTTTAAGGATCTGTTTTGATCTCACTGGACTAGCGGAAATAACTTTTTCAATGATGTCCACCTTAGTTAGTTGTTTTTGTGATCGCAATTGGTAAAGCAAACTATCTTTAATGTTTTCACATCCGATTTCTTCATTTATATTTTTCAGTTTTCGCCTCTGAGATCTATCGCTACACTTATCGGGCGATTTTTGTGGTTTTCCTCCACTGTTTTTACTTGTAGTTTCAAAAGTTATCTGGATAGTAAGTTCACCTTGTAAACATTTTGCCAAGCACATATTGAATTTACTTTTACTCCAATTAGTTTCCTTGTAGCGTTTTTTCAAATTTTTGGCAAAAGCAGATACTTTGTTTTGTAACTCCAATTCTGTTTCACTGCTGCAAGAATTTAAGTTTAATTTTCTATGAATGTAGCTCAGAACATCTTCCTCATTTTTTGCTTTTAAAAAATTCCTCAGTCATTTCATTGTAGCTAAAACTCTCCATATTTTTATTAAGCTGAAAGTATTTGCTAAAACGCTATAAAGTAAAACTTGGAAAAATTTATCAATCTTTTAGAATCAAATATTTGTATAAAACTAAATTTTATTTCCAAATTATTGTCCTTATATACTATACTCAATATAAAATTTTTAAAGCTAATCTAGGTAACCTACTTAAATTATCAATTTTCCAATAAAATTAACTACTCCGCTCGCTCACTCTCTCTCTCCTTCTTTATTTTCTTTCAGGTAAGAAGGAAAAGACCTTCAAAATGAACGTGAGTTTATAGCTATATCTTCCCATCAAGCTGTCTACCTTCCCTAATATTCAAAAATCAATTAACTATACAAAATTGCAGGAAAACAATTACCATAATAGGTTTTGCTACCTGCCATTTGTACTTACGATTGTTATTTGGAGTTTGCCGTATTCGGTTTTAAATATTAATCTCTATTTTCTTAATTCAAAGTTATGTATGTATATATGTTGGTATTTTTATTTTGTTCAGGTAGAATGACATTTACGTGATTTCTAAGGTAGATTTTCTAGCAATTTGGGTACAAATTTTTCTATGTAATTGTTGAGTATTTTCATTAAAATAAAAAAGTGTTCCACAGGCGGGTCGTTGCGAGTACAAAATTATATATACGCTTAAAGAAGACACCTTCGTCTTTCTCCGGAGGGTTACGCTTTTTTGATCCCTTTTGATCTTCAAAAGTTATACACTACTATACTTCAAGTTTTACGTAAATATGGGGATTAAAATTTCTTACACCGCACTCTAACTACAAATTATACAGCGTGCGCACATATCATTTCTTAAAAACAACAGCTTACCCAACACAACAAAAAAGACCGCAGCCCTTTATCGATAATAGTTTTCGAGGAATCGTAATTTATTTCAGATAAAATATGAGTAATTTTTGTTTTTTTTAGCAGCATGCCACGCCCACTACTGAAAATATTTTGACCAAAATTTTTGGCTACCTTAGTTTTGTTTTTTTTTCGGATGGCGTAAACATTTTACGAATATATGACAAGAAAAAGTTAGGTTTTGGCCGATGAAAATTTATTCTGCGCCGCCATGCGACGTAACTAGTAGCGCAGTACACGCAAATAAAAGACATGGTTGTAGTATGGTTGAGAAAACAAAATTATGTTCTCTGAAAGAAATGTGTTGATGTTGAAAACAAGTTATTGTTATTTTAAACATTAATTGCGTTACCATAAACCAAGTAATATTTGAATTTAATAATTACATTGTTATATTCAATTCAATTTAAAAATATAGTATTGTTAAAAACTTATAACTACAACGTAATTTGTATTATTATGTAAAAATAATATTATGCAAATAACAAAATAATGTTATTCAAAACCATACTATACATAGTTTTAAAAAATATTTTCTGCTAGTTCAAACTTTCGATTGCAAACTATCGGTAGTGCTCGCGTAGTGTTAAATAAATAAATGAAGTTCAAACAAAAGGGTAGATCAATAAAAATATATATACATACATTTCTTTATACAAGCGTGTCTGTATTTCGTGTATACACATATATGTGAAATACACGTGCACATATGTATTTACACTTTATTTCAACAATATTATTTTATATTTATTTCGGATTTGATATGTTTAAAAAAACAAAATATTGTTATTATATAAAATATTATTATAATATTAGAATATGGTATGGTTAGTCTTAATTATATTTTAGTCACATCCAATAATAATGTTGTCATATTTAACCAAAATGTGATAACTTTCAACAATACTAAGATTAGGTTTAACAAAAATTAATTGTTATTGTAGATAATATTATTATTAACTCAGATAATAATATTACTAAAAATTTGCTTTTCTATTGACAATAATATGATTATCAATCATAGTTTATTGCTGTTTGATTATGGTTACCTCAACCATATTTTTTCTTTGCGTGTAAAAAAAATTTTAACAGCATATTGAAGCTTTCTGCATAGTTACCAAATAAATAACTTCATAAAAACCTTGTACAATTATACAAGAATAATATGTGAATTTGTTCAATCCACAAGCTCGAATTAACGTCATATGTATTGTCTAAAAATCAATAAAAATTTCTAAATATCTGATAACTAACGCCACAAAATACATTCTTCTTAAGGTGTTTTTCTTCAAGCAAAAAAATTTCTGAAATTCCCAAAAATCGCAAAGAAAGAAAGAAAGAAACACTAAAATTTATTAAAACTCGCTAAAACTGTAAAGCAAGCAAGCATTCCGGAAAAGTCGCGAAAACTATGAAAATTTGCAAAAAAAATTGCAAAATTTTTAACGATTGCAAAGCACATTATATTTATTTATTAATTTATTTATCACTACGCGTGCAATACCGATAGCTTAAAAAAGAAACATATATGAACTGACAGAAGATATTTCTGAAAAAGATTTTTTTAAACTAAATATAGTATGGTTTTGGATAACATTATATTGTTATTTACATCATATTATTTTTACATAATAATACAAATTATGTTTAAGTCATAAATTTTTAACAAAACTATACGAATATTGTTAAATTCTAACCAAATCACACTTTTCATGAATATAATAATGCAATTATTAAATTCAAACATCACTTTGTTTATCGTAACGCAAGTAATGTTTAAAATAACAATAACTTGTTTCCAATGACCACACATTTGTTTCGGAGAACATAATATTGTTTTCTTAAACATGCTACAACCATATCATTTCTTTGCGTGTATTGATTAAAAGTCTCTAAATATATAAGATAGCAAAAATTTGGGAAAATTACGCCTGTCGCGAAATGAGCGATAATTCGCGAAAAGTTGATTTACAAATCGCTAAAACTAAGAAATGCAAAAAATTCGGTAAAAATCGTGGAAAAGAATTCGTAAAAAGTTACTAACAGCGGGATGATAACAAAGTCTAATATCGTTAAAAAATCGGCAAAAATGGTAGAATTTAAATAAGCCATAATATTGATTAAAAATGTCTAAAACTGTAACGAATGCAAAAAAATCGCGAAAACAAGTTTTAATATTGTTAAAATCGGCGAAACTGTCAGGAAGCTCAAAACATGCAAAAATCACTAATATCGCGAAGTTTCCAAAAAAGCCGTTAAAATAAAAAAATTTTGGAAAAAAATTCGAAAAAAATCGCAAGTTAGCGAAAAATTGCTAAATGTATTAAAGAATTTACTAATAATAATTGCCTAATAGTAATAATATTTTACTCAAAAGCATGCTAATCCTTATTGACATATGCAAACATTTGTTTTTTGTCGCGCAACAAAGTTCAATATTTCGAATTTTTTGCTTCAACTTCCACTGCAACGACTACCACAACTACGCATTCTGTTTACTTCCTTTTAAAACAACAGTTTTTAACTTTTAGCAGCTTGCAGCGCTACTCGTTACGTTGTACTTTAGATAATATTCTGTTCCAGCCTTTATCTATCAATTTGACAATTTTATTTTTTTTAAACTAAGTTCCACGCGCTCATTTTCCGAAATAAACTTACGAAAAACCCTCTAACATAATATTTTTCTTACTCATCCTGATAGATATATCTTCGGATAGAAAAGTTAAAAAACGATAACCCATTTTGAAGTTACTTGTCTACTTTATATGTATCGTTTTATAAATTTATTTAATTATATGGGATGTGTTTCAATGTTTAACAATTTTTGCAAAATCACGTAATACTTGTAAAACATCCTGTCGCTTTTTTCATTCCTTTTCTTTTCCAATATTCACCCCTATCTTAAAAATTTTTCCACTCAAAATTTTTCCCATTTTCACAAATTGCAATCGTGAATAATTTTTCCCCAGAAATGTTTTCCCTTTTTTGATTCCCCTTACCATGAGAAATATTTTTCATGTGAATTTTTTCACTTTATTTTTGCATACGAACTGAATTATTGCATCGTATAATTTCGATATTTTACTTCGAATTATAAATATTAAAGGTTATAAATATTTATTTTTAGGACAAGATTACTAAGTAAAGTTCATGATTCTTAACAATAACTCCCTGCAACACCTTTTTTCATGGAGAGTAGGAATCGCTTTGATTCACACTAGTGTTGTCATTCGAACATCTTTTTTTCATTTTCGTTCGAACGAATAAAAATTTTCAAATTTGAATAAAAAATTATTCTAACATTTTTTGTCGAGTATTCGAACACTTTCTTTAATTACTTTGTAGAAAAAATATTTTACATTTCAAAACTTCTTAATTTGTTAACAATAGGATGTTAAGTTATCAAATTACTCAAAATTATAAATACTTGTTGAAGCTTGGTTGTATATTACTACGTTTATACGCTCGGATTATTTGCAAATAAAACTGTAAATTGTTGCCATATTGTTGTTTTTACTGCGACTTACTAATTCAGAAAACTATTCACGGTTAACGCTCTATTTGCAAATAAAATGCTTGAGGTTGCCGCACTTACAAATGTTTCAAAATAAAAAAGAATAAATTCATAAATATTGCACAAAAAAAAACATTGATAGAAGAAAATAATGACAATAAAAACACATTATTATTTATTTTTTTATACATTTACCCTTTTTTTTTTGTAAAAATTTCTATAGAAGTGCTACCAAATTTTTATACATTTACAATGACGTATAAACAGTGAGTTAATTTATCTGCAAACATTTTTATTTGCAAATAGTGCGCGTATAAACGTAGTATATGTTCGCTAAGGTCATCTTTTTTTCTCTTGCTAGAAAAAGATAATGCTTCTTCAGTGGGTTTATAAGGTGTGTTACAATTCCTGATAAAGAGAGAGTAAAAAAAAAATTCCTTTCCAAAGATCTAATCAAAAGCCTTAAGAATCGAATTAATGAACGACATAAAAAATCATTAAATTATCATTATTCCTGAGCTTTCCTATTCAACGCTAACTTTTTAAAATGTGCTACAAAAAACGAAAAAAAGAGTACGCAAATACTTGGTTTTTATGATTATTTTGTAATCAAAATATCGCAAATAATCTGAAGTACGATGAAGTACTATATGCAATTTCTGAAGCAACTTATAAATGTTTTCTTAACTGATCTAGAAAATTTTATGAATAAAGTCAGAAATTGTACTAATATAAAAATCGTCAACAATATTGAGTTTGAGTTTAAAATTTGTAAACGCACTAATAACCCTAAATTATTATTTTACTTATTTAGTAAAATATATTTTATTAAAAATACATTGAAATTGATTATTGGGGGGTTGTTGTTATTAACATTTATTTTCTTTACATACTCTTACAACTACAATTTCAAGCTGAAAAAAAGTCAGCCAATGTAGCAATGATGAAGTAAGAAAATAAAAAACATGTTGATTATTGAGTTCTTGTTTCAACTTTGTTATTTGTTGAGCTTCTCATTTGCTTAAATGAAAGTTTAACATATTAACTCTAGTTGTTCTAAGAAATTTTTGGGTAAAGGCTCCCTGATTATCTGCATTAGCAACAGTGAAATGCGCATAGGATCAAGCTAAATCCCTCAGTAATCAATTTCAATGTATTTTTAATAAAAAAAAATTTTACTTAATAAGTAAAAAAATAATTTGGGATTATTAGTGCGTTAACAAATTTTAATTTTAAATTGTAAAAATTCCCATAAAAACACTAATTATTAACTTGACAGCCCTCGCAAAAAAATACTTGTGTGGCAACACTCTATTCTTGAATAACTGTTGTTGCACTGAGCGTTTTTTTGGACTCACGACACGCACGCTCACGCAGAAAAATATTTTACTCACCCACTTTCACGCACGAATGCTCTTGAAAATTTTCACGATCACGCACGCTCACGAATAAAATATTCTTAGTAACGCACGAGTGGTTGACAACTTATCACGATCACGCCCGCTTTGGAAAAATTATAAGGAGTATAGTTAAATTTGCATGTTATTTTGGTTGAAAAATATGTTCTTACACATACATTGCATCTTGGTTTTGTATAAAAAAAATTTTATTTTGTCTTTCGAAGGTTTTTGTCTGGTCATAATAAAATAAACAATTATTGTTAACTATAAAAACTATATGAACTGAAACGGATTTTTGAAACAAAAAACTGCACGACTGCTCAATAATTAAAAAACTGAGAAAAACAGATAACCTGCACATTTGGCAATTATATTTACCCTGTAGGAGAGTTGAGATTAGGTGTCTCCAAGTCCCTATTTTGTTGACTTTTTGGCGCCATTGTCAACGGTGCGCCTATATATTAATAACCCTACTTACTGGCAACGCTGAAGAAATTAATGAATTAGTCCGTTTTTAACCGACTTCCAAAAACGAGGAGGTTATCCATTCGTCTGTATTTTAGAAATTTTTTGACAGATTTGAGAAATTCTTTTTCTCTTGTCTGGAAGGAAGCTTCCAATTTAGTCCAATTTAAAAAAAAGGGGGGAACACTCATCTACTTTTACTTAAGGGAATGCTACGATACTTATAATACATCTTGCACGCTCATAATGACATAAAATACATATGGGCCCATTTTAAATTATATATAACGTGCTTCTACTTGACAGATTTTTACGAAACTTGACACACACCCTGGGTTGTAAAAATTATACGTTCTGGAATTCAAAAAAGTAGGCGGGGGCATCCGTAATTATTATTTCATGTCCTTCTACTTGAACGATACATATTATGTACCTATCCGGCTAAAAAAAATATGTATGGAGCATATATGATATCCCATATATGGTTCGGATCCGAAAAACGAGGGTATATGGACATATATGATAATATATTTTCATAAATTTTCATACATTTATGTGTATATATTTCCTATACAGTATGCAAAGTTCACATTCATACTCCCTTCAAAAAATCGCACTAATGTACAATAATTTGAGGGTGGCGTTGGTTGAAGTAGTTAGCACGTTGACTTCGAAAACTAAGGTCCTGGGTTCAAGCCCGGTATCAGACAGTCATCAAATAACAACACCACGCATTTTCTGATGTACATTAGTGTCCCTTTGTATCAGTTTTTGTAGCAAAGTTCATGTGATGAAGGCATAGTCACTGGTCACTGAATTATACCGACTTCAGCAGATACTAATCCTAATGTAACATCAGAGCGAACTCCTTCGTTGTGTAACAGAATCATCGGTGAAGTAAAATAACCAATAAAATGGTTACTAATCACAGCTTTAAAAATTTAATACGCCTCATTCAACACAATTAAACAACGTGCAAAAATCACAGTTGTAAAAGAATTAAGCTTTCCTCTATATCTTCCTTCACCACCTGTCTTCTCTATCACTATCCCTTTCCTAAAGAAGGTAACACCTAGTAATATAAGTAGGCACTCATTGCCTGAGTGTTACTTTTCTTAAAAGAAAATTTAAATTATTGAAATTTGGACAGATAATTAAAAACGAACTAAAAGACATTTTATTCACGATTTTAAGAGAAAACATGAATCGATTATTTAAAAACACAAAACTCATATTTGTATATAAGATTTAATTTAAGAAACCAGATTAAAAACTAGTACATTTACTTATAAAAGAAAAATAGTCCGTTTTCATACTCACACTAGTTTTCAATATAATTTTTTGCAGTAATATGAACTTTGTTTCTTGAATCTATCTAGAGTATTTTCTTATTTTCTGTCAATTAAATTACTGAATTATCCTTTTGATTATTTGATTTATTAAATAGGGCCACAATGTATAAAATCGTACAACCCAGCTAAAAAAAATATGTATGGAGCATATATATATCCCATATATGGTTCGGATCCGAAAAATGAGGGTATATGGAAATATAAGACAATATATTTTTATACATTTTCATACATGTACGTGTAAATATTCCCTATACAGTATGCAATGTTCATATTCATACTTCCTTGATTCAAAAAAGCCCACTGATGTGCATTATATTAAATTGTTAAAATTACTTTTTTTTAAGATCTTGAACAGAGAGGTTGTATTTAATGAAACATTTTTTTGGACAAATAATTGAAAACGAACCAAAAGATATTTTATTCATCATTTTAAGAGAATATTTGTATATAAAATTTAATTTATGAAACCAGATTAAAAACTAAAGCAATTAATTATAAAAGAAAAAATAATCCGTTTTTATACTAAAAACAACTTTCAATATAATTTTTGGCAGTAATAGGAACTTTGTTTCTTATATATACATATATTTAGACTATTCCGTTATTTTCTATAAAATTAATGACAGAATTGTCCTTTTGATTATTTAATAAATCAATAAGGGCCACAATGTATAAAGTCGTATAAGAATGTTTTTTTTTTTTTTTTGTTACTAGGGTTTTTATATTTTAAACGTTGAGACTCTACGCATATAAACTTTGTATGCCGTATGTATTTTGTAATAGATTCCCAATTCACCAGTGACAAAAAAGAGAGAAAAAGATGGAGTTAATAAAATGCAAGGTTTTTGATAGCAAATACAATCTTATGTGAGATATAAAGTATGCACACATTTTTATATGGACGCATATATAACATCTTATTTCTATTGTATATGGATCCACATATGAAGAGCTTCATAATTAATTTTCCATATATGATTTCATATATTATAATATATTTCATATATTAGTCCATATATCAATTCATATATAATACTTTTGCAATGTATAATCCCATACATGAATTCATAAATTTTCATATATATTGATATACATACATTCATATATTAAAAATATATGAACCTTACATATTTTTTTAGCTGGGTATATATATTTTTTTCAATTAGTTCTTTTCTTTTAATAAAATATCAAATGTGAATGTACTAGTAAATCAATGTCTACATATGGTCTAAAAATAACTACTTAGTCAATAGTACCAACGGCAGTAGTTGATTTTCAATAACATGCACATGTTAAATGTCTAGAGCAAAAAACATTTTCTGCGGTACAATTCGTCAGTAGTACTGGTGACAAAGGCACCAATTGATATTTCCTGCATACTCGTAGTATCTAAAAACCATATATAGGTACAGTTATATATGTACCTATGCAGGAATGTTATCTCGTGAGAGCGTGAGAATTCGTGCGTGATTCTTAAAAATAGCTCACACACCACTAATTTTTTTAAGTCACGTTCACGCACTCACACGTGGTTAATAATAAATTTGATCACGATCATTTGCACATCTCTAGTTATTCACATTTATTTTCTTTACATACTCTTACAACTACAATTTGAAGCAGAAAAAAAGTCAGCAAATGTAGCAATGATAAAGTAAGAAAATAAAAACATGTTGAGTATTGAGATCTTGTTTCAATTTTGTTATTTGTTGAGCTTCTCATTTGCTTAAATGAAAGTTTAACATATTAACTCTAGTTGTTCTTAGAAATTTTTGGGTAAAGGTTCCCTGATGATCTGTATTAGCAACAGTGAAATGCGCAAGTGAAATTTTAAACTTAAATTGTACAATTCCCGTAAAAAACACTAATTAATATTGGGTTTGATTTAAATTATTTGAAAACATCAAAGAAGGGATTATACAAACCGTATATGGGTTTTAATGCTATTTTGACTATATCACCATCATTAACAATTTGCGAAAGAAAGCTTTCTACTTGTTGTTTGATTAAAAGTAAAAAACAATCGTCTAGAAGTTACGAGTAAAAAGTGGGATTATCTGATGTTTTTAAATTATTATTTTAAAAGAACTCAGTGTTTGTAAATGTGTATAAATACAGGGTGTTTTTTTAGAGGTATAGAACTTCGAATTAAAATAAAACACAAGAAAATCGTTTTAATGTCCATCAATTTGGCTTTATTGGAAGGATAATTTTATGCCATTAACGTTTAAATATGATTTCGGGCATGTGGCCGCCGCGACTGGCTCGAATAAAGCCAATTCTACAGGTCCAATTTTCAACCACTTTTTCGAGCATATGGGGCCGTATGTTGGCAATAACGCCACGAATGTTGGCTTCCAAGTCCCCTAACGTTTCTGGTTTGTTGACGTAGACGAGCGACTTCACATATCCCCAAAGAAAATAATCCAATGGTGTCAAATCACACGATCTTGGTGGCCAATTGACAGGTCCATTTCGCGAAATTATGCGCTCATCGAATGTTTCCTTCAATAAATCGATTGTGACGTGCGCTGTGTGGCATGTAGCGCCGTCTTGTTGGAACCACAACTCATCCACATTCATGCCATCCAATTCGGGAACAAAATAGTCGGTTATCATGGCTCTATACCGGTCTCCATTAACGATAACTGACTCTCCAGCATTATTTCGGAAGAAGTATGGCCCAATGACTCCACCAGCCCATAGAGCACACCAAACAGTCAGTTTTTGTGGATGTAATGGCGTCTCAAGGGTCTCATGTGGATTCTCTTCACTCCAAATGCGGCAATTTTGCTTGTTGACGTAGACATTCAACCAAAAATGAGCCTCATCACTGAACAAAATTTTGCGATGAAAATCAGCATCGAGATCAATCTCATTTTCGGCCCATACACCAAAATCACGACGCATTGCATGGTCTCGCGGCTTTAATTCTTGCACAAACTGGATCTTGTAAGGTCGCAAGCCAAGATCTTTGCGCAAAATCTTCCATAAAGTTGATGGACAAAGCTCCAATTGCTGTGCACGGTGGCGAATCGATTCATTCGGGTCCTCTTCAACACTTTGCTCTACAGCGGCAATTGTTTCTTCGGTGCGCACTGTTCGACGTCTCTGCGGATGCGTATTATCACATAGAGTAAACGTAGTGCGAAAACGATCCATGGTTAACCGAATTAATTGCTCTGATTGACGATTATGTCGACCATAAAATGGACGGAGCTTGCGGTAAACTTCGCGAACTGAACCATTATTTTCGAAATAAATTTGCACGATTTGCAAGCGTTGTTCTTTTGTCAACCTGTTCATGATGAAATGGCAAACCAAACTAAATATTAATCACTTGACAGCTGACAAAATGGCCGCCAGTTAAAAAAGTGATGCCAACTTAACGTTCTATACCTCAATAAAAAATACCCAATATATGTACTTTTTAGCTAATTTGGGTTTGGTTTTTAATAAAATTTCATAGTTTGTTATTAAAATTATTTGTTTTTCTTGTGTAATGAATTACTTTCTGTTTGTTAATAAAAAAAAATTAAGAAAATACACATGTGTGTCGTTTGTTGCAGACTTTTTCAAAATTATTCTAATACATATTTGTATTCTTTGTCCGTTCGAATATTCGAACAAATTTTCAAAATTATTCGTTCGTTCGGACAAGAAAAAATCATGAAATTTCGTTCGAACAAATATAAAACACGAATAATTAACAAAACTAGTTCCCACACAATAAATTTTATGATGGTGCACCACGTTGGTGTACTTAATAAAGGTATTCACGTCAAAAATTGCACTGTTGCAGAAAAGCAAAATTGAAAAGTTTTCAACAAATATAACAACAACCACATTGAAAATTATTTTGCACAAATGATGCAAAATTGTCAGGGTCTGAGCAAGTGCAAGATTATCAGAGTAAATTTTGCAAAGTTGTGCAATTTTTTATGGCAATGCCAATCCAAAAAAAAATTACAAAAATTACGAATAAAATTAACTATGCACCAAATTAAAACGCAGAAATACCTGTTTATGCATATGTTTTTCTTTTAAATGAAAAAACAAGTGGTTTGAAATGTCTTCCTTATAAATAAATTATAAGCAAGGAAGCTGTCAACAATTAACTGAACATTCAAAATAGCCGAAATTGTCGGCATAAGTGAGAGACCTGAGTACCAACATAACGCTACAAAAAAATCAAAATTCGAATATACGTAACTCGCGAAAATTTAAAATTCGGCGATACTTTTTGAACACACCTCGTATGTATGTAGTTTATAGACAATTAAACAAAATGGGTTGCTCACGTCAGAAAGTACAGTTATGCATTTTGCACAGCTCGAAGAGTTGAGGTGAATACCTTTAATAATTTTTTTTCACTGCATCTAGAAAATTTAAAAACACAACTTTAAAGTTAAGAAAAAATAATTTGGAACCCTAAATTTGTGTATTTTATATTATTGAATATAAATATGTCTTATTTTCAATTAACTTTTAAGCTTTACAAGTCTACTTCCCTTTTTACATTCACTGGGACTGATAGCGGCATAAAAATTTCGCTTGAGTTTCACGATAGTATTTTTCCCTTCGAGAGGAATAAAAATTTCACGTGCACAAAAATTCCACTTGTTATTCACGATAGGGCTGATTATTTTTATTTCTGATATTAATTTTGGTCGAGTAGAAGTGTTTTCATATTTTTCAAAAATTTTCAAGTCTACACGCAAAGAAAAAATATGGTTGATGTAACCATAATCAAACAGCAATAAACTATGATTGAATTATATGCTTGCAGTCAATAGAAAAGCAAATTTTTAGTAATATTATTATCTGAGTTAATAATAATATTATCTACAATAACAATTAACTTTGTTAAACTTAATCTTAGTATTGTTCAAAGTTATCACATTTTGGCTAAATGTGACAATACTATTATTAGATGTGACTAAGATATAATTAAGACTAACCATACTATATTCTAATATTATAATAATATTGTTAAATATGACCACAGTATAATTCTATATAATAATAATATTTTGTTTTTTAGCAATATATTGGTAGATCTTTTACTTAAAACAGCTGTGCGTCAAAGCCGAAATAAATATAAAATAATATTGTTGAAATAAAATGTATATACATATGTGCACGTGTACTTACACAAATATGTGCGTATAAACGAAATGCAGACACGCATATATAAAGAAATATATTTATATATATTTTTATTCATCTATCCTCTTGTTTCTACTTCATTTATTTACCGATAGCTTACAAACGAAACACTGAACTGACAGAAGATATTTCTGAAAAATATTTTTTTTAAACTAAATATAGTATAGGTTTGGCTAAAATTATATTGTTATTTACATCATATTATTTTTACATACTAATACAAATTATGTTGTAGTCATAAAATTTTTAACAAAACTGTATTCAAGAGATTTATTATTCGACATATTGTCATAATTGTATTATAAGTGAAATTTATTTGCTGGTGGTTAAGCGATGTCTATATGCATTTCATTGTGGCTTTAACAAATCGTCAGTAGACTTCAACCAAATATTTTGAACAGCCACAAACCTCTTATTTTATGCACAGACTTTCTTAAACTATTTGAGAATTCACAAATATTAATATTTGTGATTTTCAAAAATTTGTGATTTTCAAAAATATTAATATTTGTGAATTCTCAAATAGTTTATGAAAGTCTGTGCATAAAATAAGAGGTTTGTGACTGTTCAAAATATGTGGTTGAAGTCTACTGACGATTTGTTAAAGCAACAATGAAATGCATATAGACATCGCAAAACTGTATTGTTAGATTCTAACCATATCACACTTTTTACGAATATAATAATGTAATTATTAAATTCAAACATTACTTTTTTTATCGTAACGCAGTTAGTATTTAAAATGACCACACATTTGTTTCGGAGAACATAATATTCTTTACTCAACCATACTACAACCATATATTTTCTTTGCGTGTACCAAAAAAATCTATTTAGTGATTTTACTCAAAGTCAATTAATTAGCGCAATTATGAATTTACCTAGGGAGTTTTTTTCCTTCCCTATCATTTGTTCCCGGGGAATAATCCTCCTATTCTAAATAAATCTGGATCAGCTGTTTAATGCTTACATATTATTCTCCACTAAAGCAAGAATTTAGCAATAGAATTTAATAAAAATTTTATGTTTTCATTGCCAATAAGATTGTGTGTTAATATAAATATCTGTTTTTGCTTAATTAAAAAAATTAAAATAAACAGTGTAAGCATACACAGGCATGAGGAATAACTTTGTGCTGAGAAAGTGAAACAAAAACTGTGCCAAATGGATTAAATTTCCAAGGACTGTGTATGAACAAAGAAAATTGTAAATTCTATAAAGTGTTTCTTGTCGGTCTTGATAATATTAGAAGAAAATAAATTTTCCATTTACCAATTCTGTGAACGTAAAGGAGGCGTATATGTATAACCTCTATCACAGACTATTTTATTGCAATCTTGTAGTTCGCGCTAATTTTATCCGTATTTTCCTTCAAATTCATCGACTTTTCTATTTTCTCTTGTATCCGTAAACTTTCAATTATGTATCTTTTCTTTCCTATCTTTTCTTTATCTAAGATCTTAACTTTTCCAAAATGTGTTGTGATAATGATGTAGATTTTTTGTTTTTTTCTATGTCCTTCCCATGTTCATTTATTCTTGGTTTTAAGTTTCGTTTTGTTGTGTCAATATATATCTTATCACAATTGTTTTCTCCCTCTCCTTTACATTTAACTGCGTAGACTACATTGCTTTGTTGTTGTTTGTTAATTGGCGCTTTTATTTTTGAAAATATTCTGTTTAGTGTTGTACTTGGTTTGTATGCAAATTTAATGATTCTATTTATTATTGTATTTCTGATGGTTTTATTGTCTGTTAAGCCAGTAATGCTTCTTACACTGTAATACCTATTTCCTTCGTCAGGGCTGTTGTTTTTATTGGTGATATCTTTATTTTCATTTAATTCCTGAATTAATTTATGAATAAGAGAAATTCTTTTCAATTATTGTTTTTTCAATCACTAATATACAGTATTCTAAAAATGAAATTTCTCGCCGTATTTATTATTTGATTTTTTGGTTGTGTAGAATGAAAGTTGATGATCCTGCCAGATGCCGTGTCTTTCTTATACCAATAACTAATTTTTTTTATTTTTCCTAAATATTCTGGTATCTAAATGCGTAATAGAAGAATTTTTTCAACTTCCATGGTGAACTGTATTTTTGGATGAAAATTATTAAAAAAGTTCAAAATGCTGTCCTTTTCTTCCACTCTAACTATAGCCACTATATCGTCTATATACTTTGTAATGTATTTTAACTTTATGTTTTCTGCTTTTAGCTTTATATTGGGTGTTTTTATTGAGGTATAGAACTTTAAGTTGGCATCATTTTTTTAACTGGCGGCCATTTTGTCAGCTATCAAGTGATTAATATTTAGTTTGGTTTGCCATTTCATCATGAACAGGTTGACAAAAGAACAACGCTTGCAAATCGTGCAAATTTATTTCGAAAATAATGGTTCAGTTCGCGAAGTTTACCGCAAGCTCCGTCCATTTTATGGTCGACATAATCGTCCATCAGAGCAATTAATTCGGTTAACCATGGATCGTTTTCGCACTACGTTCACTCTATGTGATAATACGCATCCGCAGAGACGTCGAACAGTGCGCACCGAAGAAACAATTGCCGCTGTAGAGCAAAGTGTTGAAGAGGACCCGAATGAATCGATTCGCCACCGTGCACAGCAATTGGAGCTTTGTCCATCAACTTTATGGAAGATTTTGCGCAAAGATCTTGGCTTGCGACCTTACAAGATCCAGCTTGTGCAAGAATTAAAGCCGCGAGACCATGCAATGCGTCGTGACTTTGGTGTATGGGCCGAAAATGAGATTGATCTCGATGCTGATTTTCATCGCAAAATTTTGTTCAGTGATGAGGCTCATTTTTGGTTGAATGGCTACGTCAACAAGCAAAATTGCCGCATTTGGAGTGAAGAGAATCCACATGAGACCCTTGAGACGCCATTACATCCACAAAAACTGACTGTTTGGTGTGCTCTATGGGCTGGTGGAGTCATTAGGCAATACTTCTTCCGAAATAATGCTGGAGAGTGGTTGAAAATTGGACCTGTAGAATTGGCTTTATTCGAGCCAGCCGCGGCGGCCACATGCCCGAAGTCATATTTAAACGTTAATGGCATAAAATTATCCTTCCAATAAAGCCAAATTGATGGACATTAAAACGATTTTCTTGTGTTTTATTTCAATTCGAAGTTCTATACCTCTAAAAAAAAACACCTGTATATAAAAAAATTATGAAGATTAAAGAACATGCATCCATATAAAAGAGTAATAACAAAATAAAATTTTCATTCAAATATTAATAAAAATAAAGCTAGTGAAAAAAATGTATATAAAAAAACAAACAAAAATAAGTTTATAGCATACCAGAGATACATGTTTGTCTTTCTAAAAGGTGTTAGTCTTTTTAAAATAATGAATATGGAAGTGAGCCAAAAGTTGGATGGCATTTTTTGATAATGCTTCAAACGTGTTTATATCAACTGAATCTTTATAAGATTTTACTTCTGCCTAGGACTCGATAGTGGACTCCATATTTCTCTATGGCATTAAGTGAATCATTCTCCATGTTTAGGTAGAGTGATATAACTTCGTGCTAACCTGAATAGAAAAATTCAAAAACGGATAAACACAAATGAATAAAGCCCCGTTCACACTATTATACAAGTATTAATACTTTCATCACATTTTACGACACAGAAATCTAAATACATTCGTTGCGACTGTCAAAAAATCTAACGTAAAATCACATATTGTATTCAGACCATCACACTTCAAATAAAATATGTAATACAAGCAGAAAATAAAACAGCTGTTCAATGAAAATATCTGTGCTATTCATTGATTAGCGGCGACAAAGCGGTTTCATGTAGGCAGGGACGTGCGGGCACTTGAAAAAATTCAGCAGTTAAAAATATTCTATGTAAATAACTGAAAATTTAAGAATTAAGATATTACAAAAACGTTAAAAAATTACGTCAACGAAATATACTTCCATACGATTCACTTATTCAAAATTTTGAGCGATAAACATATGACAAAACATTACATCAATGACGACACCGCTATCGGCGGCGAAACAGCCGACTTGGAAATTTTGGTTTGTGTGAAAATGCAACCCTGATCTAATGAAAAGTATTATCGTTTAGAAAATTTTCTAAAAACGAAAAAGTCTTATGGGATGTCAAAATTTTTATCGTATTATTTGCCACTTTTATGACATTTTGCGTTCAGACTATCACACTTGCACGCATTATTTGAATTTTTGACATTTATAAATACAAAAGTATAATAGTCTGCACGCGGCTTAAGTGATACTTACTAATGTATTTACCAAAGGTAAATCAAATATATGTTCACTTGGCAATCATAGTTTATATATACTGGAAAGTAAAATCAACTGTAGAAAGCAAAACCAATGTAACATAATATCCACTACAATTATACTTACATGTATGTACCGACGGTACATCGAGTAAGTAAAAATAATTAATGTGATGATCCTAAAAGATAAGCAAGAATGGTTAACATACTTAGGTAGAGTGATATAACTTCGTGCTAACCTGAATAGAAAAATTAAAAAATGGATAAACAGAAAATGAATAAGTGATACTTATTAATGTATTTACCAAAGGTAAATCAATAATTGTATACACAACATTTCTCATATTCCATTTCATTGAAAATTTGCGTTAAATAGCTGATGTTAATAACAATCTCTACCCCACTAGATAGACTTGGGTACTGATGAAGTGCGTGGCTGCACAGAAAAATATCGGTATTTCCCCCAGCTAATAAAGTCTAATTTAATTTTTTTTCTCTTCTTTAGAAACTCAAGTTTCATTAATAAAAATATTTCATTCCACAAGAATTGAAATTACTGAACTTAAGCCCGACTTAGAAATTACTTCTGATAT
>CAKZFG010000096.1:0-14534 GCA_936439885.1 Nowickia ferox
GATGATGATGATGATGATGATGATGATGATGATGATGATGATGATGATGATGATGATGATGATGATGATGATGATGATGATGATGATGATGATGATGATGATGATGATGATGATGATGATGATGATGATGATGATGATGATGATGATGATGATGATGATGATGATGATGATGATGATGATGATGATGATGATGATGATGATGATGATGATGATGATGATGATGATGATGATGATGATGATGATGATGATGATGATGATGATGATGATGATGATGATGATGATGATGATGATGATGATGATGATGATGATGATGATGATGATGATGATGATGATGATGATGATGATGATGATGATGATGATGATGATGATGATGATGATGATGATGATGATGATGATGATGATGATGATGATGATGATGATGATGATGATGATGATGATGATGATGATGATGATGATGATGATGATGATGATGATGATGATGATGATGATGATGATGATGATGATGATGATGATGATGATGATGATGATGATGATGATGATGATGATGATGATGATGATGATGATGATGATGATGATGATGATGATGATGATGATGATGATGATGATGATGATGATGATGATGATGATGATGATGATGATGATGATGATGATGATGATGATGATGATGATGATGATGATGATGATGATGATGATGATGATGATGATGATGATGATGATGATGATGATGATGATGATGATGATGATGATGATGATGATGATGATGATGATGATGATGATGATGATGATGATGATGATGATGATGATGATGATGATGATGATGATGATGATGATGATGATGATGATGATGATGATGATGATGATGATGATGATGATGATGATGATGATGATGATGATGATGATGATGATGATGATGATGATGATGATGATGATGATGATGATGATGATGATGATGATGATGATGATGATGATGATGATGATGATGATGATGATGATGATGATGATGATGATGATGATGATGATGATGATGATGATGATGATGATGATGATGATGATGATGATGATGATGATGATGATGATGATGATGATGATGATGATGATGATGATGATGATGATGATGATGATGATGATGATGATGATGATGATGATGATGATGATGATGATGATGATGATGATGATGAGATGATGATGATGATGATGATGATGATGATGATGATGATGATGATGATGATGATGATGATGATGATGATGATGATGATGATGATGATGATGATGATGATGATGATGATGATGATGATGATGATGATGATGATGATGATGATGATGATGATGATGATGATGATGATGATGATGATGATGATGATGATGATGATGATGATGATGATGATGATGATGATGATGATGATGATGATGATGATGATGATGATGATGATGATGATGATGATGATGATGATGATGATGATGATGATGATGATGATGATGATGATGATGATGATGATGATGATGATGATGATGATGATGATGATGATGATGATGATGATGATGATGATGATGATGATGATGATGATGATGATGATGATGATGATGATGATGATGATGATGATGATGATGATGATGATGATGATGATGATGATGATGATGATGATGATGATGATGATGATGATGATGATGATGATGATGATGATGATGATGATGATGATGATGATGATGATGATGATGATGATGATGATGATGATGATGATGATGATGATGATGATGATGATGATGATGATGATGATGATGATGATGATGATGATGATGATGATGATGATGATGATGATGATGATGATGATGATGATGATGATGATGATGATGATGATGATGATGATGATGATGATGATGATGATGATGATGATGATGATGATGATGATGATGATGATGATGATGATGATGATGATGATGATGATGATGATGATGATGATGATGATGATGATGATGATGATGATGATGATGATGATGATGATGATGATGATGATGATGATGATGATGATGATGATGATGATGATGATGATGATGATGATGATGATGATGATGATGATGATGATGATGATGATGATGATGATGATGATGATGATGATGATGATGATGATGATGATGATGATGATGATGATGATGATGATGATGATGATGATGATGATGATGATGATGATGATGATGATGATGATGATGATGATGATGATGATGATGATGATGATGATGATGATGATGATGATGATGATGATGATGATGATGATGATGATGATGATGATGATGATGATGATGATGATGATGATGATGATGATGATGATGATGATGATGATGATGATGATGATGATGATGATGATGATGATGATGATGATGATGATGATGATGATGATGATGATGATGATGATGATGATGATGATGATGATGATGATGATGATGATGATGATGATGATGATGATGATGATGATGATGATGATGATGATGATGATGATGATGATGATGATGATGATGATGATGATGATGATGATGATGATGATGATGATGATGATGATGATGATGATGATGATGATGATGATGATGATGATGATGATGATGATGATGATGATGATGATGATGATGATGATGATGATGATGATGATGATGATGATGATGATGATGATGATGATGATGATGATGATGATGATGATGATGATGATGATGATGATGATGATGATGATGATGATGATGATGATGATGATGATGATGATGATGATGATGATGATGATGATGATGATGATGATGATGATGATGATGATGATGATGATGATGATGATGATGATGATGATGATGATGATGATGATGATGATGATGATGATGATGATGATGATGATGATGATGATGATGATGATGATGATGATGATGATGATGATGATGATGATGATGATGATGATGATGATGATGATGATGATGATGATGATGATGATGATGATGATGATGATGATGATGATGATGATGATGATGATGATGATGATGATGATGATGATGATGATGATGATGATGATGATGATGATGATGATGATGATGATGATGATGATGATGATGATGATGATGATGATGATGATGATGATGATGATGATGATGATGATGATGATGATGATGATGATGATGATGATGATGATGATGATGATGATGATGATGATGATGATGATGATGATGATGATGATGATGATGATGATGATGATGATGATGATGATGATGATGATGATGATGATGATGATGATGATGATGATGATGATGATGATGATGATGATGATGATGATGATGATGATGATGATGATGATGATGATGATGATGATGATGATGATGATGATGATGATGATGATGATGATGATGATGATGATGATGATGATGATGATGATGATGATGATGATGATGATGATGATGATGATGATGATGATGATGATGATGATGATGATGATGATGATGATGATGATGATGATGATGATGATGATGATGATGATGATGATGATGATGATGATGATGATGATGATGATGATGATGATGATGATGATGATGATGATGATGATGATGATGATGATGATGATGATGATGATGATGATGATGATGATGATGATGATGATGATGATGATGATGATGATGATGATGATGATGATGATGATGATGATGATGATGATGATGATGATGATGATGATGATGATGATGATGATGATGATGATGATGATGATGATGATGATGATGATGATGATGATGATGATGATGATGATGATGATGATGATGATGATGATGATGATGATGATGATGATGATGATGATGATGATGATGATGATGATGATGATGATGATGATGATGATGATGATGATGATGATGATGATGATGATGATGATGATGATGATGATGATGATGATGATGATGATGATGATGATGATGATGATGATGATGATGATGATGATGATGATGATGATGATGATGATGATGATGATGATGATGATGATGATGATGATGATGATGATGATGATGATGATGATGATGATGATGATGATGATGATGATGATGATGATGATGATGATGATGATGATGATGATGATGATGATGATGATGATGATGATGATGATGATGATGATGATGATGATGATGATGATGATGATGATGATGATGATGATGATGATGATGATGATGATGATGATGATGATGATGATGATGATGATGATGATGATGATGATGATGATGATGATGATGATGATGATGATGATGATGATGATGATGATGATGATGATGATGATGATGATGATGATGATGATGATGATGATGATGATGATGATGATGATGATGATGATGATGATGATGATGATGATGATGATGATGATGATGATGATGATGATGATGATGATGATGATGATGATGATGATGATGATGATGATGATGATGATGATGATGATGATGATGATGATGATGATGATGATGATGATGATGATGATGATGATGATGATGATGATGATGATGATGATGATGATGATGATGATGATGATGATGATGATGATGATGATGATGATGATGATGATGATGATGATGATGATGATGATGATGATGATGATGATGATGATGATGATGATGATGATGATGATGATGATGATGATGATGATGATGATGATGATGATGATGATGATGATGATGATGATGATGATGATGATGATGATGATGATGATGATGATGATGATGATGATGATGATGATGATGATGATGATGATGATGATGATGATGATGATGATGATGATGATGATGATGATGATGATGATGATGATGATGATGATGATGATGATGATGATGATGATGATGATGATGATGATGATGATGATGATGATGATGATGATGATGATGATGATGATGATGATGATGATGATGATGATGATGATGATGATGATGATGATGATGATGATGATGATGATGATGATGATGATGATGATGATGATGATGATGATGATGATGATGATGATGATGATGATGATGATGATGATGATGATGATGATGATGATGATGATGATGATGATGATGATGATGATGATGATGATGATGATGATGATGATGATGATGATGATGATGATGATGATGATGATGATGATGATGATGATGATGATGATGATGATGATATAAAGGGTTTTTTTTATTGAGGTATAGAACTTTAAGTTGGCATCACTTTTTTAACTGGCGGCCATTTTGTCAGCTGTCAAGTGATTAATATTTTGTTTGGTTTGCCATTTCATCATGAACAGGTTGACAAAAGAACAACGCTTGCAAATCGTGCAAATTTATTTCGAAAATAATGGTTCAGTTCGCGAAGTTTACCGCAAGCTCCGTCCATTTTATGGTCGACATAATCGCCCATCAGAGCAATTAATTCGGTTAACCATGGATGGTTTTCGCACTACGTTTACTCTATGTGATGATGATGATGATGATGATGATGATGATGATGATGATGATGATGATGATGATGATGATGATGATGATGATGATGATGATGATGATGATGATGATGATGATGATGATGATGATGATGATGATGATGATGATGATGATGATGATGATGATGATGATGATGATGATGATGATGATGATGATGATGATGATGATGATGATGATGATGATGATGATGATGATGATGATGATGATGATGATGATGATGATGATGATGATGATGATGATGATGATGATGATGATGATGATGATGATGATGATGATGATGATGATGATGATGATGATGATGATGATGATGATGATGATGATGATGATGATGATGATGATGATGATGATGATGATGATGATGATGATGATGATGATGATGATGATGATGATGATGATGATGATGATGATGATGATGATGATGATGATGATGATGATGATGATGATGATGATGATGATGATGATGATGATGATGATGATGATGATGATGATGATGATGATGATGATGATGATGATGATGATGATGATGATGATGATGATGATGATGATGATGATGATGATGATGATGATGATGATGATGATGATGATGATGATGATGATGATGATGATGATGATGATGATGATGATGATGATGATGATGATGATGATGATGATGATGATGATGATGATGATGATGATGATGATGATGATGATGATGATGATGATGATGATGATGATGATGATGATGATGATGATGATGATGATGATGATGATGATGATGATGATGATGATGATGATGATGATGATGATGATGATGATGATGATGATGATGATGATGATGATGATGATGATGATGATGATGATGATGATGATGATGATGATGATGATGATGATGATGATGATGATGATGATGATGATGATGATGATGATGATGATGATGATGATGATGATGATGATGATGATGATGATGATGATGATGATGATGATGATGATGATGATGATGATGATGATGATGATGATGATGATGATGATGATGATGATGATGATGATGATGATGATGATGATGATGATGATGATGATGATGATGATGATGATGATGATGATGATGATGATGATGATGATGATGATGATGATGATGATGATGATGATGATGATGATGATGATGATGATGATGATGATGATGATGATGATGATGATGATGATGATGATGATGATGATGATGATGATGATGATGATGATGATGATGATGATGATGATGATGATGATGATGATGATGATGATGATGATGATGATGATGATGATGATGATGATGATGATGATGATGATGATGATGATGATGATGATGATGATGATGATGATGATGATGATGATGATGATGATGATGATGATGATGATGATGATGATGATGATGATGATGATGATGATGATGATGATGATGATGATGATGATGATGATGATGATGATGATGATGATGATGATGATGATGATGATGATGATGATGATGATGATGATGATGATGATGATGATGATGATGATGATGATGATGATGATGATGATGATGATGATGATGATGATGATGATGATGATGATGATGATGATGATGATGATGATGATGATGATGATGATGATGATGATGATGATGATGATGATGATGATGATGATGATGATGATGATGATGATGATGATGATGATGATGATGATGATGATGATGATGATGATGATGATGATGATGATGATGATGATGATGATGATGATGATGATGATGATGATGATGATGATGATGATGATGATGATGATGATGATGATGATGATGATGATGATGATGATGATGATGATGATGATGATGATGATGATGATGATGATGATGATGATGATGATGATGATGATGATGATGATGATGATGATGATGATGATGATGATGATGATGATGATGATGATGATGATGATGATGATGATGATGATGATGATGATGATGATGATGATGATGATGATGATGATGATGATGATGATGATGATGATGATGATGATGATGATGATGATGATGATGATGATGATGATGATGATGATGATGATGATGATGATGATGATGATGATGATGATGATGATGATGATGATGATGATGATGATGATGATGATGATGATGATGATGATGATGATGATGATGATGATGATGATGATGATGATGATGATGATGATGATGATGATGATGATGATGATGATGATGATGATGATGATGATGATGATGATGATGATGATGATGATGATGATGATGATGATGATGATGATGATGATGATGATGATGATGATGATGATGATGATGATGATGATGATGATGATGATGATGATGATGATGATGATGATGATGATGATGATGATGATGATGATGATGATGATGATGATGATGATGATGATGATGATGATGATGATGATGATGATGATGATGATGATGATGATGATGATGATGATGATGATGATGATGATGATGATGATGATGATGATGATGATGATGATGATGATGATGATGATGATGATGATGATGATGATGATGATGATGATGATGATGATGATGATGATGATGATGATGATGATGATGATGATGATGATGATGATGATGATGATGATGATGATGATGATGATGATGATGATGATGATGATGATGATGATGATGATGATGATGATGATGATGATGATGATGATGATGATGATGATGATGATGATGATGATGATGATGATGATGATGATGATGATGATGATGATGATGATGATGATGATGATGATGATGATGATGATGATGATGATGATGATGATGATGATGATGATGATGATGATGATGATGATGATGATGATGATGATGATGATGATGATGATGATGATGATGATGATGATGATGATGATGATGATGATGATGATGATGATGATGATGATGATGATGATGATGATGATGATGATGATGATGATGATGATGATGATGATGATGATGATGATGATGATGATGATGATGATGATGATGATGATGATGATGATGATGATGATGATGATGATGATGATGATGATGATGATGATGATGATGATGATGATGATGATGATGATGATGATGATGATGATGATGATGATGATGATGATGATGATGATGATGATGATGATGATGATGATGATGATGATGATGATGATGATGATGATGATGATGATGATGATGATGATGATGATGATGATGATGATGATGATGATGATGATGATGATGATGATGATGATGATGATGATGATGATGATGATGATGATGATGATGATGATGATGATGATGATGATGATGATGATGATGATGATGATGATGATGATGATGATGATGATGATGATGATGATGATGATGATGATGATGATGATGATGATGATGATGATGATGATGATGATGATGATGATGATGATGATGATGATGATGATGATGATGATGATGATGATGATGATGATGATGATGATGATGATGATGATGATGATGATGATGATGATGATGATGATGATGATGATGATGATGATGATGATGATGATGATGATGATGATGATGATGATGATGATGATGATGATGATGATGATGATGATGATGATGATGATGATGATGATGATGATGATGATGATGATGATGATGATGATGATGATGATGATGATGATGATGATGATGATGATGATGATGATGATGATGATGATGATGATGATGATGATGATGATGATGATGATGATGATGATGATGATGATGATGATGATGATGATGATGATGATGATGATGATGATGATGATGATGATGATGATGATGATGATGATGATGATGATGATGATGATGATGATGATGATGATGATGATGATGATGATGATGATGATGATGATGATGATGATGATGATGATGATGATGATGATGATGATGATGATGATGATGATGATGATGATGATGATGATGATGATGATGATGATGATGATGATGATGATGATGATGATGATGATGATGATGATGATGATGATGATGATGATGATGATGATGATGATGATGATGATGATGATGATGATGATGATGATGATGATGATGATGATGATGATGATGATGATGATGATGATGATGATGATGATGATGATGATGATGATGATGATGATGATGATGATGATGATGATGATGATGATGATGATGATGATGATGATGATGATGATGATGATGATGATGATGATGATGATGATGATGATGATGATGATGATGATGATGATGATGATGATGATGATGATGATGATGATGATGATGATGATGATGATGATGATGATGATGATGATGATGATGATGATGATGATGATGATGATGATGATGATGATGATGATGATGATGATGATGATGATGATGATGATGATGATGATGATGATGATGATGATGATGATGATGATGATGATGATGATGATGATGATGATGATGATGATGATGATGATGATGATGATGATGATGATGATGATGATGATGATGATGATGATGATGATGATGATGATGATGATGATGATGATGATGATGATGATGATGATGATGATGATGATGATGATGATGATGATGATGATGATGATGATGATGATGATGATGATGATGTGATGATGATGATGATGATGATGATGATGATGATGATGATGATGATGATGATGATGATGATGATGATGATGATGATGATGATGATGATGATGATGATGATGATGATGATGATGATGATGATGATGATGATGATGATGATGATGATGATGATGATGATGATGATGATGATGATGATGATGATGATGATGATGATGATGATGATGATGATGATGATGATGATGATGATGATGATGATGATGATGATGATGATGATGATGATGATGATGATGATGATGATGATGATGATGATGATGATGATGATGATGATGATGATGATGATGATGATGATGATGATGATGATGATGATGATGATGATGATGATGATGATGATGATGATGATGATGATGATGATGATGATGATGATGATGATGATGATGATGATGATGATGATGATGATGATGATGATGATGATGATGATGATGATGATGATGATGATGATGATGATGATGATGATGATGATGATGATGATGATGATGATGATGATGATGATGATGATGATGATGATGATGATGATGATGATGATGATGATGATGATGATGATGATGATGATGATGATGATGATGATGATGATGATGATGATGATGATGATGATGATGATGATGATGATGATGATGATGATGATGATGATGATGATGATGATGATGATGATGATGATGATGATGATGATGATGATGATGATGATGATGATGATGATGATGATGATGATGATGATGATGATGATGATGATGATGATGATGATGATGATGATGATGATGATGATGATGATGATGATGATGATGATGATGATGATGATGATGATGATGATGATGATGATGATGATGATGATGATGATGATGATGATGATGATGATGATGATGATGATGATGATGATGATGATGATGATGATGATGATGATGATGATGATGATGATGATGATGATGATGATGATGATGATGATGATGATGATGATGATGATGATGATGATGATGATGATGATGATGATGATGATGATGATGATGATGATGATGATGATGATGATGATGATGATGATGATGATGATGATGATGATGATGATGATGATGATGATGATGATGATGATGATGATGATGATGATGATGATGATGATGATGATGATGATGATGATGATGATGATGATGATGATGATGATGATGATGATGATGATGATGATGATGATGATGATGATGATGATGATGATGATGATGATGATGATGATGATGATGATGATGATGATGATGATGATGATGATGATGATGATGATGATGATGATGATGATGATGATGATGATGATGATGATGATGATGATGATGATGATGATGATGATGATGATGATGATGATGATGATGATGATGATGATGATGATGATGATGATGATGATGATGATGATGATGATGATGATGATGATGATGATGATGATGATGATGATGATGATGATGATGATGATGATGATGATGATGATGATGATGATGATGATGATGATGATGATGATGATGATGATGATGATGATGATGATGATGATGATGATGATGATGATGATGATGATGATGATGATGATGATGATGATGATGATGATGATGATGATGATGATGATGATGATGATGATGATGATGATGATGATGATGATGATGATGATGATGATGATGATGATGATGATGATGATGATGATGATGATGATGATGATGATGATGATGATGATGATGATGATGATGATGATGATGATGATGATGATGATGATGATGATGATGATGATGATGATGATGATGATGATGATGATGATGATGATGATGATGATGATGATGATGATGATGATGATGATGATGATGATGATGATGATGATGATGATGATGATGATGATGATGATGATGATGATGATGATGATGATGATGATGATGATGATGATGATGATGATGATGATGATGATGATGATGATGATGATGATGATGATGATGATGATGATGATGATGATGATGATGATGATGATGATGATGATGATGATGATGATGATGATGATGATGATGATGATGATGATGATGATGATGATGATGATGATGATGATGATGATGATGATGATGATGATGATGATGATGATGATGATGATGATGATGATGATGATGATGATGATGATGATGATGATGATGATGATGATGATGATGATGATGATGATGATGATGATGATGATGATGATGATGATGATGATGATGATGATGATGATGATGATGATGATGATGATGATGATGATGATGATGATGATGATGATGATGATGATGATGATGATGATGATGATGATGATGATGATGATGATGATGATGATGATGATGATGATGATGATGATGATGATGATGATGATGATGATGATGATGATGATGATGATGATGATGATGATGATGATGATGATGATGATGATGATGATGATGATGATGATGATGATGATGATGATGATGATGATGATGATGATGATGATGATGATGATGATGATGATGATGATGATGATGATGATGATGATGATGATGATGATGATGATGATGATGATGATGATGATGATGATGATGATGATGATGATGATGATGATGATGATGATGATGATGATGATGATGATGATGATGATGATGATGATGATGATGATGATGATGATGATGATGATGATGATGATGATGATGATGATGATGATGATGATGATGATGATGATGATGATGATGATGATGATGATGATGATGATGATGATGATGATGATGATGATGATGATGATGATGATGATGATGATGATGATGATGATGATGATGATGATGATGATGATGATGATGATGATGATGATGATGATGATGATGATGATGATGATGATGATGATGATGATGATGATGATGATGATGATGATGATGATGATGATGATGATGATGATGATGATGATGATGATGATGATGATGATGATGATGATGATGATGATGATGATGATGATGATGATGATGATGATGATGATGATGATGATGATGATGATGATGATGATGATGATGATGATGATGATGATGATGATGATGATGATGATGATGATGATGATGATGATGATGATGATGATGATGATGATGATGATGATGATGATGATGATGATGATGATGATGATGATGATGATGATGATGATGATGATGATGATGATGATGATGATGATGATGATGATGATGATGATGATGATGATGATGATGATGATGATGATGATGATGATGATGATGATGATGATGATGATGATGATGATGATGATGATGATGATGATGATGATGATGATGATGATGATGATGATGATGATGATGATGATGATGATGATGATGATGATGATGATGATGATGATGATGATGATGATGATGATGATGATGATGATGATGATGATGATGATGATGATGATGATGATGATGATGATGATGATGATGATGATGATGATGATGATGATGATGATGATGATGATGATGATGATGATGATGATGATGATGATGATGATGATGATGATGATGATGATGATGATGATGATGATGATGATGATGATGATGATGATGATGATGATGATGATGATGATGATGATGATGATGATGATGATGATGATGATGATGATGATGATGATGATGATGATGATGATGATGATGATGATGATGATGATGATGATGATGATGATGATGATGATGATGATGATGATGATGATGATGATGATGATGATGATGATGATGATGATGATGATGATGATGATGATGATGATGATGATGATGATGATGATGATGATGATGATGATGATGATGATGATGATGATGATGATGATGATGATGATGATGATGATGATGATGATGATGATGATGATGATGATGATGATGATGATGATGATGATGATGATGATGATGATGATGATGATGATGATGATGATGATGATGATGATGATGATGATGATGATGATGATGATGATGATGATGATGATGATGATGATGATGATGATGATGATGATGATGATGATGATGATGATGATGATGATGATGATGATGATGATGATGATGATGATGATGATGATGATGATGATGATGATGATGATGATGATGATGATGATGATGATGATGATGATGATGATGATGATGATGATGATGATGATGATGATGATGATGATGATGATGATGATGATGATGATGATGATGATGATGATGATGATGATGATGATGATGATGATGATGATGATGATGATGATGATGATGATGATGATGATGATGATGATGATGATGATGATGATGATGATGATGATGATGATGATGATGATGATGATGATGATGATGATGATGATGATGATGATGATGATGATGATGATGATGATGATGATGATGATGATGATGATGATGATGATGATGATGATGATGATGATGATGATGATGATGATGATGATGATGATGATGATGATGATGATGATGATGATGATGATGATGATGATGATGAT
>CAKZFG010000097.1:0-15209 GCA_936439885.1 Nowickia ferox
TTATTATTATTATTATTATTATTATTATTATTATTATTATTATTATTATTATTATTATTATTATTATTATTATTATTATTATTATTATTATTATTATTATTATTATTATTATTATTATTATTATTATTATTATTATTATTATTATTATTATTATTATTATTATTATTATTATTATTATTATTATTATTATTATTATTATTATTATTATTATTATTATTATTATTATTATTATTATTATTATTATTATTATTATTATTATTATTATTATTATTATTATTATTATTATTATTATTATTATTATTATTATTATTATTATTATTATTATTATTATTATTATTATTATTATTATTATTATTATTATTATTATTATTATTATTATTATTATTATTATTATTATTATTATTATTATTATTATTATTATTATTATTATTATTATTATTATTATTATTATTATTATTATTATTATTATTATTATTATTATTATTATTATTATTATTATTATTATTATTATTATTATTATTATTATTATTATTATTATTATTATTATTATTATTATTATTATTATTATTATTATTATTATTATTATTATTATTATTATTATTATTATTATTATTATTATTATTATTATTATTATTATTATTATTATTATTATTATTATTATTATTATTATTATTATTATTATTATTATTATTATTATTATTATTATTATTATTATTATTATTATTATTATTATTATTATTATTATTATTATTATTATTATTATTATTATTATTATTATTATTATTATTATTATTATTATTATTATTATTATTATTATTATTATTATTATTATTATTATTATTATTATTATTATTATTATTATTATTATTATTATTATTATTATTATTATTATTATTATTATTATTATTATTATTATTATTATTATTATTATTATTATTATTATTATTATTATTATTATTATTATTATTATTATGGTGCCCAGGGTTGGACATACAAGGTAACGGGTTTGATCGGCTTTAACTCGGCAAAGCCCAGATCCAATCCTTGTTTTTGTAACCAACCAAGAAGACTCACAACCTCCGACCCTTCGTGGCAGGTGGGCACTGGGAAATGGTATTACCTCATCTGTAGTAATACTAGCGAATGTGAGCAACGCGATCAAATAGACGCGGAACGACATGGATTCACGATTAGAATAAATTGAACCAAGATGATTAATATCATTAAAAATGTAAAAGACGTATGATTTTGCTACAAAAGCATTACATGATGACCTGGCAACGATATGGAAACACGATTTTAACAACGAATTTGAATAGTTTGAATTTGGGCTGGCATGTGTGGCATTCTGTTACCTTACTATACCGGAGTGAAATCTTGTAGAAACGGCTTTCAGGCTAATGTCACGCTTGTCTTCCGTCCTGTTAAAACCTTGGCAAGGACTTGGAAAACGCTCTATGTTACGTAGCTATTGAGTTGGCCATGCAGGCTCAGTTGATACGATATCCTGACTAATGCTCGACCTGGCTCTGAACATAAGCTCCCATAAGGACTTGTGTCAACCCTCGCGAGGACCTCACTGCATGCAAAGGGACCCTCGGGGTCATCAAAGAGCGACTGCATAACGAACATAGACAACGGTTTCAAGATGGGACCCATCCGCACAATTATGACGACACCTAATACAACACAAACCCCATTAAACACAGCAGAGCGAAGAAATGATGAGATAATTTTTATGAGTAGTTCGAAGACAAGGCGATCTCCTATTAGTAATTCTCCACTTATGCGAGGAACTGAAAAGGAGATAAACCCTAAAACGCCCCAGGAAGAAAGTAGAGATAGAGCCATTGGGCAGAATAGAGACACACCCGCACACAGCTCTCACAGACATCCAAAGTGTACATCGAACTCTTTACAAAGGGGAAACAGTTTTTCGCAAACTCTCCACCCTGTAAACGATGAGACCAGCGCATCAACTCCTGAGACAGAAATCGGTCATCCCGTCACCAATTCTCCACGTCAGGAATTTATAATGAAGATGAGAAGCTCGGAAGAAGAAACGATTCAACAATGTCGTAGCGTTCTCAAAAAGATTAGGCATGCAATAGGCAGACAAAGAAACATAAATATGGACGTTCAGAATGGAGTGTCAGAACTTGAAGAACTTTTCGATGTTCTTAGCGACTACCGCAGAAACTGGAAGAGAGCGGAAGCAGAGAAAGAAAAGAGCAGGAAGATCGAGGAGCAAAAAGTATCAGCGCAAACGATGGCAGATACAAACAACACTCCAATTACCGCCCGAAATAAACAGACTGCAACCAACGCTGGCAAGACAACAAAGTCTGAAACGGTTAAGAAAAAAAGAATGGCATCCAGCCCAGCAGAAACAGAAATGCCGGGCAAAAAGCTTAAGGAAAGTACCCAGGAAACAAGAAACAGGGAGACATTAGTACGGAAACATGGAAACGAGGAACACCAAGAGCCGCAAACACCCGAGAAACGGAGGAATCGGAAAAGTAAGAAAACGCGATTCAAATTACCTAAAGAGAGGCCAGAAGCAGTTATAATCAAACCAACTCAGGGGCACAGTTATGCTGAGGTTTTAAAAAACCTTAGAGAAAATGTAAAGCCAGATGAAGCTGATATATCGGTACGATCAATCAGGAAGACAAAAACAGGAGCAATCCTCCTTGAAGTTGCCAAAGGTGGAAAGACTGGACGGTTTTGTGACGCCATCAGGGACACATTGAGAGATGCAGCAGATGTTAAGGATCTAAAGCCCAAGATTACCGTAGAAATCCACGACATAGATGGATTTTCGACAAAAGAAGAAGTTGTCGACGCTGTAGTGAAAGCCACCGGCACACCAGAAGCGGATGTCACAGTTAACATATCAAACCCAAATGCCCGGGACCAAAGAAAGGCTTTCGTCCTGCTTCCAACACGTGAAGCAAATAGGCTATTAAGAGCAGAACGCATTAAAATCGGCTGGACGAACTGCAGAGTTAAGTACCGGGAAGAAATGAAGCGCTGTTTTAAATGCTTCGGGCTCGGACACACTCAGAGGGAGTGCAAGGGACCTGACAGAAAAGGGGCTGGGTTATGTATTAGATGTGGGGAAAAAGGCCACATTTTAAAGCAGTGCAATAACACCCCGAAATGTTGTCTATGCATAGAAGAAAAAACGACACCGGTGGACCACTTACCTGGGTCAAAGGGTTGTAAAGCAAGCAGACGGGCAAAATAAAAATCCTACAAGCAAATATGCATAGAGGAAAAGTGGCAGATGCACTCCTGCCACAAATAATCATTGAAGAGAAAGCAGACATAGCCGTAATCAGTGAACAGTACGGCAAAAAACAGACCGGACTTTGGATCGAAGACGACTCAAAAACATCAGCAATATGGATACCGAATCAAAGCAAGCTAGCACCAAAGAAGCATGGAAAGGGAAGCTGTTACACGTGGGTACTGTTGGAAGATGTAACAGTCATTAGCTGCTACCTAACACCTAGTGACCACAGGGAAGAGTTCCAACAAAAAATAGACGATATAGAAGATTTCGCGAGAAACATCAGGGGACATATTATATTAGCAGGCGATTTTAACGCCAGAGCTTTAGAGTGGGGTATGCAGACAACAGATTCCAGAGGCAGAGGAGTAGTTCAGATGATATCCAGGCTAAGTATGGATGTAGCAAACGTGGGAAATGTGACTACTTTCAGACGACCTGGCTGTGAGGGCACCATACCAGACATCACCTTAGTATCGGAGAGATTCTCACACCGAATAACGGACTGGAAGGTCCTTGAGACATACACAGGCAGCGATCACCAATATATATCGTACTCGACGACCACCGGCAGCGAGATTAGCTCAAATTCTCGACAACGGAAAACAGGCACTCAGAGATGGAATGTCAAAAGACTGGATACAGCAGCGCTGATTGCAGAGATTGACCGCAGGGTAAACCATTTCCCAGAAACTACTGATGCTTCTTCTACCGTAGACAACGTCATGCGGATAATTAGGAAGGGTTGCGACCGTTCAATGCCCAGAATAAAAAGCCATACGCGGCAGAAAAAGGAAGTCTACTGGTGGACCGAGGATATCGCAATCGCCAGAAGTGAATGTTTTAGAAGCAGACGGCTATACACCAGGGCTAGGCGGAGAGGTGAAGCAGAACCCGAAAGGATTGCGTATAAAGAAGCAAAGAAGAAACTTCAAAAGGAAATTCTCGCCAGCAAGAGAAGAATGTGGGAAGAGCTGCGAGAGGATATAAATATAAACCCATGGGGCACGGGCTACAAGATAGTCAAAGAAAAGCTTGGAATAAGAAACCCAACACCGTTGATGGACGAAGAAAAAATGGAAAATATAGTAAAAACCCTTTTCCCAACAAACGAAATCCCTTTGGATTTAAGGGACACGGAAGAGACTACAGATACTCCCTTGTTCACGATTGAGGAATTGAGAGAAGCGGCCAAAAAGTTAAATTCGAAGAAGACACCAGGCCCAGATGGTGTACCACCAGAGGTGATCAAGCACATAGTGATGAACAGGCCACACTTAATGCTTGACATGTACAACAAGTGCCTCGTGGAAGGGTTTTTCCCGAAGACTTGGAAGCTACAACAACTAGTGCTTATTAGCAAAGGGAAGGGCGATCCAGACTCGCCGTCAGCTTACCGACCACTATGTATGCTCGACACTGCTGGAAAACTTCTGGAAAGACTCCTGAAACCTAGGTTAAAGGAAGCTATAGACATAGGAGGAGGACTGTCAGAAAGACAACACGGATTCAGACCTAAGAGATCCACTATTGGAGCGATAAAGGATGTCGTGGATGTTTTTGACACCGCCCAGCGTATAAATCACTTCAGTAGACCAATTATTATCCTGGCCACTCTAGATATTAAGAACGCCTTTAACAGTCTCAGATGGCCAGACGTTCTGCAGGCTTTAGAAAGAACTTTCCGGATACCAAAGTATCTTTCGAAAATAATAAGAAGTTATTTCAAGGAGAGGGAGCTCATATATGATACGAAGGAGGGAAAAAGAAGAATCGCAGTCACATCAGGAGCTGCGCAGGGATCAATTCTCGGGCCGGATTTATGGAACATCAGCTACGATGACATACTCAAAATCGAAATGCCACAGGACACTTTCCTGGTTGGCTACGCAGACGACATAGCGGCCGTAATAAGTGCTAGAGACATCGAAGAAGCCAGACGGAAATTAAGGCAAGTCATGATTAGAACGAAGTCGTGGCTTGACACACGCGGGCTCCAACTAGCGCTCCAAAAGACTGAAATTGTAGTTCTAACGAGGAAAAACATACCTAGAGACATAAGTATCGAAATAGAAGGAGAAACTATCACATCTAGAAGATTTGTAAATTACCTTGGCATCCGACTCGACACCAAGATGACGTTCTTGAACCAAATACAACATGCAGCAGGAAAAGCGGCAAAGACAGTATCTCAACTGAGCCGGTTGATGGCAAATATAGGAGGACCACGACAAAATAAGAGAAAGCTGCTAATGGAGACTAGCAACAGCATACTTCTCTATGGCAGTGAGATCTGGGGCAAAGGGCTAAAGAAATGCAGCAAAAATGCTCTTCTTGCTGTACAAAGAACCTACGCTCTCCGGATAGCTTCAGCTTACCGAACGGTGTCTACGCAAGCCATTCTCGTTCTAGCGGGAGCGATCCCAATAGACCTTCTCGTTGAAGAAAGGAGAAAAATATGGATAAGGAAGCAGGCCAATAGCTTCGAACAGAGCGATAGAGAGGCGATAAGGCAGGAAACCTACCAGAGCTGGCAGACTAGATGGAGCGAAGCAACAACAGCTGCGTGGACAAGAAGATTACTCCCCAATATAAAGGCGTGGTTAGACAGGAGTTTCGGTGAAACTGATTATTATCTGACCCAGATGATGACGGGGCACGGTTATTTTAGGAAATATCTGCATAATATAGGTAAATGCACTACACCATACTGCCTATACGAAAGAGAAAACATAATAGATGATGCCGAACACACGTTTTTTGAATGCAGTAAATGGGCCGAAAAGAGACGCGAACTCGAAGAATTAACGGGCGAGCTAAATGCTGGAAACATCATACATCACATGACAGCAAATGAAAGTATATGGCGAGCAGTAGTAAAGTACTGCGAATATATTCTTAAGGCAAAAAAGCCTGATTTAGATGCTGCAGCTTAACTGACCGCAACAACAAAGTGGGGGCCTGGACGCAGGTAAATAGAAGAAGATGATCTCAGGATCCAAGAGGGATCCATCTGGAAGTAATGCGGTAACAGCGGTCCCCAGATGGGCAACATATCCAAATCGTGAGGTGGGTTTTTAGCCGGTATACGTTATACCACGGGAGTCCGGCATAGGTGTGGATGACGATCCACGCATCATGAATAAATCATTTTCCCATCTTACACCCAAAAAAAAAAAAAAAAAAAAAAAAAAAAAAAAAATTATTATTATTATTATTATTATTATTATTATTATTATTATTATTATTATTATTATTATTATTATTATTATTATTATTATTATTATTATTATTATTATTATTATTATTATTATTATTATTATTATTATTATTATTATTATTATTATTATTATTATTATTATTATTATTATTATTATTATTATTATTATTATTATTATTATTATTATTATTATTATTATTATTATTATTATTATTATTATTATTATTATTATTATTATTATTATTATTATTATTATTATTATTATTATTATTATTATTATTATTATTATTATTATTATTATTATTATTATTATTATTATTATTATTATTATTATTATTATTATTATTATTATTATTATTATTATTATTATTATTATTATTATTATTATTATTATTATTATTATTATTATTATTATTATTATTATTATTATTATTATTATTATTATTATTATTATTATTATTATTATTATTATTATTATTATTATTATTATTATTATTATTATTATTATTATTATTATTATTATTATTATTATTATTATTATTATTATTATTATTATTATTATTATTATTATTATTATTATTATTATTATTATTATTATTATTATTATTATTATTATTATTATTATTATTATTATTATTATTATTATTATTATTATTATTATTATTATTATTATTATTATTATTATTATTATTATTATTATTATTATTATTATTATTATTATTATTATTATTATTATTATTATTATTATTATTATTATTATTATTATTATTATTATTATTATTATTATTATGGTGCTCAGGGTTGGACATACAAGGTAACGGATTTGATTGGCTTTAACTTGGTAAAGCACAGATCTTATCCTTGTTTTTGCAACCAACCAAGAAGACTCACAACCTCCGACCCTTCGGGGCAGGTGGGCACCGGGAAATGGTATTACAACATCTGTTGAAATATTAGCAAATGTGAGCAACGTGATCTAATGGACACGGAATGACACGGTTTTACGATTTGATTAAATGAAATGAAGATGGAATACATGGGCTGACAACTGCGGCATTCTGTCACCTGAGTATATGGGAGTGACATCGCATAGAAATGGCTTTCAGGCTAATGTCACAGTTGTCTTCCGTCCTGTTAAATCCCTGGCAAGGGCTTGAAAAACGCTCTATGTCACGTAGCCATTCAGTTGGCCGTGGAGGTTCAGTTGATATGATATCCTGATTAATGTCTGACCTGGCTCTGAACACATGTTCCCATAAGGACTTGTGTCAACCCTCGCGAGGACCTCACTGCGTGCAAAGGGACCCTCGGGGTCATTATTAAGGCGACTACACAAACGGGCATAGATAACGGTTTCAAGATGGGACCCATTTTAAACGGAAAATGATAACCAACTCAATAAATAATAAAGAAATAAATAACAAAGAAATAAAAAATAAAGAATTAAAGAAAAAAGAAAACAAGAAAAATGCAAGCGAAGAGCTGAACCCTTTTCAAGGAAGTGGAAAGGTCCAAAGATCTCCCCCACAAAGAGAATGTGTATCTCCACAGATTCCTGGAACAAGCAGGGCATCAAATGAAACGAATGCATGGTACAAAGTTTCACACGGAAATAGAGTTCAGTCTTTACCATCATTAAGTGTAGAAAATGATATATGCATCATAGACGAAACAGACCAGACACCTCGCACGAGCCACGAGAGGGTTACTGAAGCTATACCGGACGCATGCAGCGAAATTTTCACGTACAGCTCGCCACGACAAGAATTTATTCTAAAGATGAGAGCCTCAGAAGAAGAAACAGTCGACAAATGCCGAGGCGTTCTTCGAAAAATAAGACATGCTATGTCCAGACAACGGAACATAAACATGGATGTACAAAGAGGAATAGCTGAGTTAGAAGAGCTTCTTGATGTAATGGGAGACTATCGTAACAATTGGAAGGGAGCAGAAGCAGAAAAAGAAAAAAGCAGGGCCACGGCAACAAAAGTGAAAATTACTCAAAAGAATGACAAAAATACGACAACGACAATAGGCCAAAATAAACGGACTGCAACTAGCCCTCCGGAAGTAAGACCTGGAAAAAAGCAGAAAGAAATCTCCAAGAAAAATGAACAGAATGTAGAAGCGAAAAAACACGTCGAAAAAACCCCTAAAAATGGAAAAAATACTGGAAGCGAGAAAAAGGCGGTAAATAAAAAGCCAAGTCGAAAAAAGAGAACGAGAAATCGCTCAGACGCGGTCATAGTTAGACCAGCAGATGGCTATAGTTACTCTGACGTCCTAAGAAGTCTGCGAGAAAACGTAAAGCCAGACGAAGCAGAGGTTGTTCTCCGATCAATTCGGAAGACAAAAGCCGGCGCTATACTTCTAGAGTTGGAAAAGGGAGGGCAGAAGGAAAAGTTCTGTGAAGCAATTAAAAATACAGTTAAGGAAGCTGCAGATGTAAAAGGTCTAAAGTCGAAGATGACAATAGAAATCCGAGACATAGACGGTTTTTCAAGCCAAGAAGAGGTTCTCACTGCCGTAAGAAGAAACAGTGAAGCCGAAATAGAAGACATCACAATTCATTTATCAAATACAAATAGCAGGGAGCAGAGAAGAGCTTTTGTTTCACTACCAGTAAACCAAGCAAACAAGCTGCTAGAAAAAGAGCGTATCAAAATTGGATGGACAAATTGCAGAGTAAAGTTGCATGAAGAGACTAAACGCTGTTTCCGCTGTTTTGGCCTTGGTCACATGCAGCGAGATTGCAAAGGACCGGACAGGAAAGGGATGGGTTTGTGTATCAGATGCGGCGAAGAGGGTCACATCTTAAAGCAGTGCAAAAATCCACCGAAATGCTGTCTATGCTTAGAAGAGGGAAAAAACCCAGTAGACCATGCTCCAGGGTCAAAAGGTTGTAATGCGGCTAGAAAGGCATGATAAAGATACTTCAATTAAACATGCACAGAGGAAAAGTGGCAGATGCACTCCTGCCACAAATTGTAATCGAACAAGAAGCTGACATTGCCATCATCAGTGAGCAATATAAAACGAGAAATAATGGACACTGGCTGGAGGATGACACTGCTACAGCAGCAATATGGATCCCAAGCACAAGTAATATACATCCGAAGAGAAGCGGAAAAGGAAATTGTTTCGTATGGATACAGCTCGACGATATAACACTTATAAGTTGTTACCTCACTCCTAGCGATAACATAGAAGAGTTTCAGGAAAAGTTAGATGAAATTGAAGATAGTGTACGGGAGATCGAAGGAAACGTCATTGTAGCCGGTGATTTTAATGCCCGAGCCGCGGAATGGGGAATGCAAATAACAGACTCCAGAGGGAGAAAAATAGTGCAAATGATAGCTAGAACAGGACTCACCATTGCAAACGTCGGAAACACACCCACTTTTAGGCGGCCAGGCTGTCAAGGTACTATTCCGGACATAACCTTGGTTTCTGAAAGGATAGCACACAAGGTAATAAGATGGAAAGTATTGGAAACGTACACAGCAAGCGACCATCAATACATTTCGTACACATTCGCTAGACCAGGAACTAGAAATGAAAACGTAACACAACAAAGAACAAACATTCGTAAATGGAACGTAAGAAAGCTGGATAGATCCGCTCTACTAACGGAAATAGACAGACACTCATATGACGCAGAATCATCAGCTGACGCAATTGCGACTGTCAACCGAGTTATGAAAATTATCAAAAAAGCATGCGATAAGTCCATGCCAAAAATAAAGAATGGAAGCAGAAGAAAAGAACCAGTTTATTGGTGGAACGAGGAAATTGCAAACGCGCGACAAGACTGTCTCCGACAAAGAAGGAAATTCACTAGAGCAAGGCTTCGAGGGCAAGCTGAGACTGAAAGATCAGAGTACAAAGAGGCGCGGAAACGACTCCAAATGGCAATCACTGCTAGTAAGAAAAAGCTGTGGGAAGAACTAAGGGAGGATATAAACAAAAATCCCTGGGGAACCGGGTATAAAATAGTGATCGGGAAACTTGGCGCAAAAAGCCCAACACCCCTTATGGACGAGAAAATTATGAAGAACATAGTAATGTCTTTATTTCCCACAAACGAGATATTGGAAAGTAGGTCAAATACTGATGAAACTATCCATACTCCACTGTTCACGACAGAAGAGTTAATAGCTGCTGCCAAAAAACTTAAAAATAATAAAGCTCCTGGCCCTGACGGAATTCCCGCGGAAGTAATGAAAGAAATTGCTCTCAAGCGACCTGAGATCTTAACAAATATGTATAACAGCTGTTTAAAGGAAGGAATATTCCCAGAAGTATGGAAGAAGCAACGACTAGTACTTATAAGCAAGGGGAAAGGAGACCAGGGATCCCCATCAGCGTACAGACCGCTTTGCATGCTCGACACCGCAGGGAAACTGCTAGAGCGACTCATAAAACCGCGGTTGAACGAAGCTATATGTGAGCACGGGGGACTCTCAGAAAGGCAGTATGGCTTTAGACCGGGCAGGTCTACCGTGGGAGCTATAAAAGATGTAGTAGATGTAGTTGAAGCCGCTCAGAAGCAGAACCACTTTACAAGACCGCTAGTTCTTCTCGCCACACTTGACGTAAAGAATGCTTTCAACAGTCTCAGGTGGTCGGATGTCCTAAAATCATTGGAGGGAAATTTTCGCGTTCCAGATTATTTGCTCCAAATAATAAGGAACTACTTCAAGGATAGGGAGCTTATATATGATACAATCGAAGGCCAGAGAAAGATGCAAGTGACATCAGGAGCAGCACAGGGATCTATCCTAGGTCCAGATCTATGGAATATAAGCTACGATGGGATACTGAGGGCTGAGATGCCACAGGGTACATTCCTAGTAGGCTACGCAGATGACATCGCAGCTGTAATTACAGCCAGAAACATAGAAGATATAAAGCGAAAATTACGGCAGGTAATGATAAGAGTGAAAACATGGCTAGGCGCACATGGGTTACAATTAGCCACCCAAAAAACAGAACTTTTGCTTCTCACTAGACGACATATCCCGGTAGAAATTGATTTAAATATTGATGAAGAAATTCTAACTACTAAAACTGTTATAAGCTATCTGGGCATAAGACTTGATCCAAAATTGACATATTCGAGTCAGATACGTTACGCTGCAAACAAGGCTGGAAGAACAACTGCGAACTTGAGCCGTTTAATGGCAAACATAGGAGGACCCCTACCGACCAGGCGTAAGTTACTGATGGAAGCGAGTAACAGTATCCTTCTCTATGGATGCGAGATCTGGGGGGCTAAAGCAAAGGTTCAGAAAATTGCGAAAACCTTACTGACAGTGCAAAGAACAGCTGCATTACGTATAACATCGGCATACCGCACTGTATCAGCAGCTGCAGTTCTGGTAATAGGAGGGATTGTGCCGATAGACCTCTGCGCAATGGAACGAAGGGAACTGTGGGCAGCGAGACGAGAACCGAACACAGAACCCATAGACGAAGATAGCATCAGGCGACAGACCATTCAGGCCTGGCAAACAAGGTGGAACAACAGCACAGACGGTAGATGGACAGAAATTCTTATTCCAGATATTGGTAAATGGATGAAGAGAAAACATGGAGAAGTAAATTACTACCTGACTCAGATGTTATCAGGTCATGGCTATTATCGAAAGTACCTACACAAAATAGGAAAATGCAGCACACCATTTTGTTTGTATGAGAACGATGAGACAATAGATGACGCGGAACATACTTTTTTCAAGTGCACGCACTGGTCTGAAAAACGAAGTGAACTAGAAAATTTAGTCGGTACAATAACAATCCGAAATATCATCGACATCATGATAGCAAGCGAGAGAAACTGGCAAGCAGTATCAAAGTACTGCGAATACATATTACGGTCAAAAAAACCGGATTTAGATGCAGCAGCGTAGATACGTATAAAATAAAATAGCGGGGGTCTGGACGCAGACCATAAAAAGATGATGGCATGCAACGTGCCAAATAGGAAACCATCCCGAAGTAATGCCAAGGCGGTTCCGGGGTGGAACTCATTTCCGATAAGGTGTAGAGGGGGTTTTTAGTCGGTATTCCGAAACAACTTGGCGAGCCCGACATATCACGCTGGATGACGATCCTTCGTGAATGCAATAATACATTTTCCTCCTTACCCGCAAAAAAAAAAAAAAAAAAAAAAAAATTATTATTATTATTATTATTATTATTATTATTATTATTATTATTATTATTATTATTATTATTATTATTATTATTATTATTATTATTATTATTATTATTATTATTATTATTATTATTATTATTATTATTATTATTATTATTATTATTATTATTATTATTATTATTATTATTATTATTATTATTATTATTATTATTATTATTATTATTATTATTATTATTATTATTATTATTATTATTATTATTATTATTATTATTATTATTATTATTATTATTATTATTATTATTATTATTATTATTATTATTATTATTATTATTATTATTATTATTATTATTATTATTATTATTATTATTATTATTATTATTATTATTATTATTATTATTATTATTATTATTATTATTATTATTATTATTATTATTATTATTATTATTATTATTATTATTATTATTATTATTATTATTATTATTATTATTATTATTATTATTATTATTATTATTATTATTATTATTATTATTATTATTATTATTATTATTATTATTATTATTATTATTATTATTATTATTATTATTATTATTATTATTATTATTATTATTATTATTATTATTATTATTATTATTATTATTATTATTATTATTATTATTATTATTATTATTATTATTATTATTATTATTATTATTATTATTATTATTATTATTATTATTATTATTATTATTATTATTATTATTATTATTATTATTATTATTATTATTATTATTATTATTATTATTATTATTATTATTATTATTATTATTATTATTATTATTATTATTATTATTATTATTATTATTATTATTATTATTATTATTATTATTATTATTATTATTATTATTATTATTATTATTATTATTATTATTATTATTATTATTATTATTATTATTATTATTATTATTATTATTATTATTATTATTATTATTATTATTATTATTATTATTATTATTATTATTATTATTATTATTATTATTATTATTATTATTATTATTATTATTATTATTATTATTATTATTATTATTATTATTATTATTATTATTATTATTATTATTATTATTATTATTATTATTATTATTATTATTATTATTATTATTATTATTATTATTATTATTATTATTATTATTATTATTATTATTATTATTATTATTATTATTATTATTATTATTATTATTATTATTATTATTATTATTATTATTATTATTATTATTATTATTATTATTATTATTATTATTATTATTATTATTATTATTATTATTATTATTATTATTATTATTATTATTATTATTATTATTATTATTATTATTATTATTATTATTATTATTATTATTATTATTATTATTATTATTATTATTATTATTATTATTATTATTATTATTATTATTATTATTATTATTATTATTATTATTATTATTATTATTATTATTATTATTATTATTATTATTATTATTATTATTATTATTATTATTATTATTATTATTATTATTATTATTATTATTATTATTATTATTATTATTATTATTATTATTATTATTATTATTATTATTATTATTATTATTATTATTATTATTATTATTATTATTATTATTATTATTATTATTATTATTATTATTATTATTATTATTATTATTATTATTATTATTATTATTATTATTATTATTATTATTATTATTATTATTATTATTATTATTATTATTATTATTATTATTATTATTATTATTATTATTATTATTATTATTATTATTATTATTATTATTATTATTATTATTATTATTATTATTATTATTATTATTATTATTATTATTATTATTATTATTATTATTATTATTATTATTATTATTATTATTATTATTATTATTATTATTATTATTATTATTATTATTATTATTATTATTATTATTATTATTATTATTATTATTATTATTATTATTATTATTATTATTATTATTATTATTATTATTATTATTATTATTATTATTATTATTATTATTATTATTATTATTATTATTATTATTATTATTATTATTATTATTATTATTATTATTATTATTATTATTATTATTATTATTATTATTATTATTATTATTATTATTATTATTATTATTATTATTATTATTATTATTATTATTATTATTATTATTATTATTATTATTATTATTATTATTATTATTATTATTATTATTATTATTATTATTATTATTATTATTATTATTATTATTATTATTATTATTATTATTATTATTATTATTATTATTATTATTATTATTATTATTATTATTATTATTATTATTATTATTATTATTATTATTATTATTATTATTATTATTATTATTATTATTATTATTATTATTATTATTATTATTATTATTATTATTATTATTATTATTATTATTATTATTATTATTATTATTATTATTATTATTATTATTATTATTATTATTATTATTATTATTATTATTATTATTATTATTATTATTATTATTATTATTATTATT
>OW387029.1:0-17194 GCA_936439885.1 Nowickia ferox
TTCAAATAGCTTATATTAAGAGTATAACACTGAAGATGTTAAGGAGATAATTTATCTTTGAATATATATATATATATATATATATATATATATATATATAGTGAATTTATTTTAGTAATTTATAAAAATACATATTTTAATTTTACAATGAAAATGTAATGTTTTATTAAACTATATAAATAGAAGTATAAATGGAATTTAACCATTAAAAGAAAAAAGTTAGCAGCTTTTACTTGAACATCATACTTCTTTAATTGGAATATTTATTCAGTATTATCATTAACAGTGATAAGCCTCTTTTTGGCTTCAATTAATAAAGAATAAGGGTAAATTTACCTAAAATTAGGTCGAAACTAATTGTAATATATCACTTCATATTCAAGGTAGATTGAAATTCAATACTTTTTGAATGCAAATCAAATGTTATATTTAACTACGACCCTAATTTGATCAGTTTAATATTCCTTGATTTCATTCATGATATAAACCTAATAATAAAATTAAAATAAATATAATAGTTGTAATAGTTCATATAATTAAGTTTGAAAATTTAATAATTAAGATAATTGGTAAAATTAATGCAATTTCTACATCAAAAATTAAGAAAATAATAGTAATTAAAAAAAATCGTAAAGAAAATGGTAAACGTGATGATGATTTTGGATCAAATCCACATTCAAATGGGGAACATTTTTCTCGATCAATAATAGATTTTTTTGAAATAATTGATGCTAATAATATTACTAATGTTGAAATTAATAGAATAATAAATCTTATTATTAAAATTGATATAATTATTTATACTATTTATAATAGACCTTATGATTGGAAGTCAAATATACTTTTTATACTATATAAATAAATTAATTATCCTCCTCATCAATAAATTGATACATAAAGAAATAATCAAACAATATCAACAAAGTGTCAGTATCAAGCAGCTGCTTCAAATCCAAAGTGATGATTTTTGGAAAAGTGATTATTTAAATGTCGAATTAAACAAATTAATAAAAAAGTAGTTCCGATTAAAACATGAATTCCATGAAATCCTGTTGCTACAAAAAAAGTTGAACCATAAATTGAATCTGCAATTGTAAATGGAGCTTCAATATATTCATAAGCTTGTAAAATTGTGAAATAAATTCCTAATAATACTGTAAAAAATAAACCTTGAGTGGTTTGAGAATGATTATTTTCTATTAAACTATGATGAGCTCAAGTTACTGTAATTCCAGACGTTAATAAAATTACTGTATTTAATAAGGGAATTTGAAATGGATTAAAAGCAGTAATTCCTAATGGAGGTCAAATTGCTCCTAATTCAATTGAAGGGGATAAACTTCTATGAAAAAAAGCTCAAAAAAATGAAATAAAAAATAATACTTCTGATAAAATGAATAAAATTATTCCTCATCGTAATCCTGTTGTTACTATAAAAGTATGTAATCCTTGAAAAGTTCTTTCTCGAGAGACATCTCGTCATCATTGATAGATTGTTAAAATTGTAATAATATTTCCTAATAAAAATAGGGATAAATTATATTGATGAAATCATTTTACTATACCAGCAACTGTTGTTATTGCACCGATTGAAGCAGTTAAGGGTCATGGACTATAATCTACTAAATGAAATGGATGATTTGAATGAGTTGTCATTAATTTACTTCTCTAGAGTACAAAGTTCTAAGAACAGCAAATACATAGGATTGAATTATAGCTACAGCTGATTCTAAAACCAATAAGGCAATTTGAGTAATAATTAATAATCTTAATAATATTATTGATATTGAAGGTCCAGTATTACCTAAAAGTGTTAATAATAAATGTCCAGCAATTATATTTGCTGTTAATCGAACAGCTAAAGTTCCTGGACGAATTACATTTCTAATTGTTTCAATACATACTATAAATGGTATTAAAATAGAAGGCGTTCCTTGTGGGACTAAGTGTGTAAATATATGTTGTGTATTATTAATTCATCCAAATAGTATAAAACATAATCATAATGGTAATGCTAATGTAAGAGTTAAAGTTAAGTGGCTAGTGCTTGTAAAAATGTAAGGAAATAACCCTATAAAATTATTAAATAAAATTATAGAAAATAAAGAAATAAAGATAAATGAAGATCCATTGAATCCTATAGGTCCTAAAAGAGTTTTAAATTCTTTATGTAAAGTTAATAAAATATTATTTCATATAATATTATATCGAGAAGGTATTAATCAGTATATAGAAGGAATTATTAAAATTCCTAAAAATGTACTTATTCAATTTAATGATAAATTGAAAATTCTTGATGAAGGGTCAAATACTGAGAATAAATTTGTTATCATTTTCAATTTATTGAATTTGAATTTTTATTTTTATTAATTAAATTTAATTTAGGTATTATAGGAGTAAATGAAAAATAATTTATTATATTAAAAATTATAAAAGTAATAGAAAAAATAATAAATAAACTTAATCAACCAATTGGAGCTATTTGTGGAATTAAAAAATATCAATAAATTGATAATTTTAGTTTGACAAACTAATGTTATACTTTAACTAATTTTTTCATTAGAAGTAAATGCTAATTTACTATAATATGGTTTAAGAGACCAGTACTTGCTTTCAGTCATCTAATGAAGAATTTATATTATTAGAGATTCATTTAATAAAATAATTAATTGGAACTCTTTCAATAACGATTGGTATAAATCTATGATTAGTCCCACAAATTTCTGAACATTGACCATAAAATAAGCCTGGACGATTAATTAAAAAATTTGTTTGATTAAGACGACCTGGAGTTCCATCAACTTTTACTCCTAAAGCTGGAATAGTTCATGAATGAATAACATCTGCAGCCGTTACTAAAATTCGAATTTGAGAATTTATTGGTAATACTATTCGATTATCTACATCTAGTAAACGAAATATATCTATTGATAATTCATTTGTTGGAACCATATATGAGTCAAATTCTATATTTATAAAGTCTGAATATTCATAACTTCAATATCATTGATGACCAATTGTTTTTAATGTAATAATTGGTTCATTAATTTCATCTAATAAATATAAAAGTCGTAATGATGGAAGTGCAATAAATAATAAAATAATTGCAGGTAGAATTGTTCAGATAATTTCAATAGTTTGTCCATGAAGTAAATATCGATTTACATATTTATTAAAAAATAATATAAATATTAAATAACCTACTAAAATAGTAATTATAACTAAAATTAAAAGTGTATGATCATGAAAAAAAATTAATTGTTCTATTAGAGGAGAAGAACTATCTTGTAAACCTAAATTTGCTCATGTAGACATTAGTTTCTAATAAAAGTGAAATACTTTATATATGGAGTTTAAATCCATTGCACTAATCTGCCATATTAGAAATTAGTTAATAAAGGTAATTCAGAATAGCTATGTTCAGATGGTGGAGTATTTTGTAATCATTCAATAGATGAACATAATTGAATAGGAAATAATACTTGACGTTGTGATACTATACTTTCTCAAATAATGTAGAAAAAATATATAATACCTAATAAAGAAATTGTAGAACCAATAGTAGAAATTATATTTCATGCTGTATAAGCATCTGGGTAGTCTGAGTATCGTCGAGGTATTCCTGCTAATCCTAAAAAATGTTGTGGGAAAAATGTTAAATTAACACCAATAAATATAATAATAAATTGACTTTTTAAATGTATATTATTTAAAGTTAATCCTGTGAATAGTGGGTATCAATGAACAAATCCTGCTATAATAGCAAATACTGCTCCTATTGATAAAACATAATGAAAATGAGCGACTACATAATATGTATCATGTAAAATAATATCAATTGATGAATTAGCTAATACAACTCCAGTTAATCCTCCTACTGTGAATAAGAATACAAATCCTAAAGCTCATAATGTAGCAGGTGAATAGTTTATTTGAGTTCCATATAAAGTTGCTAATCAACTAAAAATTTTAATACCAGTAGGAACAGCAATAATTATTGTAGCTGATGTAAAATAAGCGCGAGTATCTACATCTATTCCTACTGTAAATATATGATGAGCTCATACAATAAATCCTAATAATCCAATAGCTAATATAGCATAAATTATTCCTAATGCTCCGAATGTTTCTTTTTTTCCAGATTCTTGACTAATAATATGAGAAATTATTCCAAATCCTGGTAAAATTAAAATATAGACTTCAGGATGTCCAAAGAATCAAAATAAATGTTGATAAAGAATAGGGTCTCCTCCTCCAGCTGGATCAAAAAATGATGTATTTAAATTTCGATCTGTTAATAATATAGTAATAGCTCCAGCTAATACTGGTAATGATAAAAGTAATAATAATGCTGTAATAACTACTGATCATACAAATAAAGGTATTCGATCAAAAGTAATTCCTGTAGATCGTATATTAATAACTGTTGTAATAAAATTTACAGCTCCTAAAATGGATGAAATTCCAGCTAAATGTAAGGAAAAAATTGCTAAATCAACAGAAGCTCCTCCATGAGCGATATTAGAAGATAAGGGAGGGTAAACAGTTCATCCTGTTCCAGCCCCATTTTCTACTATACTACTTACAAGAAGTAAAGTTAATGCAGGAGGTAAAAGTCAGAAACTTATATTATTTATTCGAGGAAAAGCTATATCAGGTGCTCCTAATATTAATGGAACTAATCAATTTCCAAATCCTCCAATTATAATAGGTATAACCATAAAAAAAATTATTACAAATGCATGAGCTGTAACAATTACATTATAAATTTGATCATCTCCAATTAGTGCACCTGGATGACCTAATTCAGCTCGTACTAAAATTCTTAAAGATGTTCCTACTATTCCAGCTCATGCACCAAAAATAAAATATAAAGTTCCAATATCTTTGTGATTAGTAGAAAATAATCATTGTTGCGATTAAATGGCTGAAATTTAGGCAATAGATTGTAAATTTATTTATGAGAATATATCTCTTTAATCAAAGCTTTATAGTCAATAATGATATTAGACTGCAATTCTAAAGGAGTATATAATTACTAAGGCTTAAAAGATTATCTTATATTTATAGCTTTGAAGGCTATTAGTTTTTTTAACTTAAAGCCTTAAAATATAAAATATAAAGAAGAAAATAAAAATAACCCAAAGGAGGATAAAAATGAACAAAATATAAAAATTTTTATATTTATAGAAGTGTAAATAGAATTAATTATTCAGTTATTTTCGTAGTAGTTTAATATAAAAGCTCTATAAGATAATCGTATATAAAAATATAAGGTAATTAATGTTATTATTACTATAAATGTTAATAAAAATAATTGATTGTTTATAACTAAAGATTGAATTACAATTCATTTTGGGAAAAATCCTAAAAATGGAGGTAATCCTCCTAATGATAATAAATTAAAAAATAAGAAAAATTTAATATTTTTTGAATAAAAAAGTAATGAAAATAATTGATTAATATGAGAGGTTTTAAATATATTAAATATAAAAATTATTCTAAAAGTTAAAAATGAATAAAATAAAAAATAAATCATTCATAATAAATTTCTATTATATATAGCAGCTAATATTCATCCTAAATGATTAATTGATGAATAAGCTATTAATTTACGAAGAGAAGTTTGATTTAATCCTCCTAAAGCACCAATTATACTTGAAAAAATAATTCTAATAATAATTAATGGTTTTATAATAATATAAGAGATTAATATTAAAGGAGCAATTTTTTGTCAAGTTATTAAAATTAATGTATTATTTCATGATAAACCTTCTATTACATTTGGGAATCAAAAATGAAAAGGAGCTGAACCTCTTTTTAATAATAACGAAGAAATGATTATTATTTTTATTATATAATAATTATTAATTTTTATTATATTTATTAATAATAAAATAATTGAGAATAAAAGAACTGAAGATGCTAATGCTTGAGTTAAGAAATACTTTAATGAAGATTCTGTTGATATTAATTTGTTATCTCTTATTAGGGGGATAAAAGATAACAAATTAATTTCTAATCCTATTCAAGCTCTTAATCATGAATTTGCAGAAATAGAAATTATAGTTCCTATTATTAAAATTAATATAAATATAATTTTTGATGAATTATTTAAAATTAAAAAGAAAAGGATTAAACCTTTATAAATGGGGTATGAACCCAGTAGCTTGATTAGCTTACCTTTTTATATTTTAGTGTATGATGCACAAAAGTTTTTGATACTTTTAGAAATAGTTTGATTCTATTAAATATAATGATATTATAATGAATATAATGATATTATAATGATGATTTAAAAAATATTAATGAATGTAATTAAATTACATAATTTACCCTATCAAGGTAATCCTTTTATCAGGCAATTCATTAATTTATTAAATACTTTTAATGTAAAAATTAACATGCAAATTCATCTATGTGTTTTTTTAATTTATGATGTTTATATAAAAATTTAATAAATTATATAAAAAATTATATAAAAATTAATTTAATTTTATTTATTATTTTATTAAAAAATTAATAATTAAAATTTATTAAATTTTGATATTAAATATTTTATAAAATAAAATTAAAATTATAATTAAGTTTTCATCTTAATTTTTTAAAAAAAAAATTAACAAAATTTTTGTTATTTAAATACTTTTTAATGTAAAAATTAACATGCAAATTCATCTATGTGTTTTTTTTTTTTTTTTTTCTTGTTTATACGTATTTTATTCTATAAATAATTATTTTTTATAATAAATTGATTTTATTTTAGTAATTTTAATTAGTAAATAAATGTAAATAAAATAATTATTAAATAAATTTATATTTAAGTAATTAATTTTTGCATATATATATATATAGATACATTTATATATACATATACAATATTTATAATATATTAAATTATGTTTTTAATGTTATAAATTTAATAATTAATAAATGATTTATATAACAACATTAATATATATATAATACATTGTTAATAAACTTTTATATATCTTCATTTTTACCCATTATATTAAGGAAGATATATCAAACTTTAATTAGTCAATACACTTAATTGAATTGAAATTTTTTTTTTAGATCTAAATTAATAGATAAATATTGATTAATTAAATATTTATATATTAATATCTATCTATTAATCCATCTTATATATCGTCTTAAAATCTTTTTCTGCAAGGGTCAATATAAAAATGGGGTCCTCTGTTTTATCGAATGATTTTTGATCTTTAAGGTTTCAAAAAAAAAAAAAAAAAAAAATTAAGATGAAAACTTAATTATAATTTTAAAAAAGTTACTAAATTTAATTATTATATAATAAATGTTATTTATAAGTTTTTTAAAATTTTTACTAAAATAAAATATTTAAGTTAATTTTCATTTTAGTTTTTTTAAAAAATTTTTTTTTTTAAAAAAAAAAAATAAAATATAAATTTCATCTTTTTAATTTTTTTTGATTTTACATTACTAATAATTATTACTTATTCGAAATGCCTATTCTACAAAAATTTTTTTTTTTTACTATGAATCATTATTTAAATTAAATTTTATTTGAATGAATTTTTTAAGAATATACTAAATTAAATTATTATATAGAATATAATATAATAATTAAAATTTAATATATAAAGTTTATTATTCAGTTAAAAATTTTTAATTTTTAGTGATTTTTTAAAAAAAAAAGAGTATACTAAATATATATATATGTATATATATATATAAATTATTTATTATTATATATATAATATATATTAATTAGTATACAAGTTTACTTATTAATTATGTAAATTATTTGATTAATTTATTAATTATATATACATATATATATATATATGTGTGTATATATATATATATGTATATGTATATGTATGTGTGTATATATATATATATATATATATATATATATATATAATTAATAAATTAATTAAATAATTTACTAATTAAATTTATTAATATATAAAATAGTTATTTATTGAAATTTAAATTTTTATATAAAATTATTATATAAATATTATTAGGGGTAATATTTTAAATTTTATGTAAGGATTTACCAAATTAAAATTATTTTTATTAATATTTATGTTTATTAAAATGATTTACTAATTAAATTTATTAATTTATAAAATAATTATTTATTAAATTTTAAATTTTTATATAAAATTATTATATAAATATTATTAGGGGTAACATTTTAAATTTTATGTGAGGATTTACCAAATTAAAATTATTTTTATTAATATTTATGTTTATTAAAATGATTTATTAATTAAATTTATTAATATATAAAATAATTATTTATTGAAATTTAAATTTTATATAAAATTATTATATAAATATTATTAAGGGTATATTTTAAATTTTATGTGAGGATTTACCAAATTAAAATTATTTTTATTAATATTTATGTTTATTAAAGTGATTTACTAATTAAATTTATTAATATATAAAATAATTATTTATTTAAATTTAAATTTTTATATAAAATTATTATATAAATATTATTAGGGGTAATATTTTAAATTTTATGTGAGGATTTACCAAATTAAAATTATTTTTATTAATATTTATATTTATTAAAATAATTTATTAATTAAATTTATTAATATATATATATATATATAAATTTATTTAATATTAATTATACTAATTTTATTTATTTAAATTTATTAAATTTATTTAATTAAATTAATTTATTGATATTGTTTAATTTATAAAGTTTTATTTTAGCTTAAAAATTTATTATTAATTTAATTTATATGTAAATTTTTGTATGAATTTTTATTTATTTTAATAGTAAATAATGTAGTTTTATTCACAATAATTAATATTATTAATTAAAGAAATTTAGAAATAGTAATATTAAGAAAGTATTGGCTAAATTTGTGCCAGCAGCCGCGGTTATACGAATAATGCAAATAAATTATTTTAGTTAAAGTTAGATTATTATATTAAAATAAAAGTAAATTTATTAGGTGAAATTTTAAATTTATTAATTTTTTTGATTTTATAATTGATACTTAAAAATTTTAAATAAAAACTAGGATTAGATACCCTATTATTTAATATATAAATATAAAAATTAAGGTAGTAATAGTTATGTTCTTGAAACTTAAAAAATTTGGCGGTATTTTAGTCTATTCAGAGGAACTTGTTTTATAATCGATAATCCACGATGGACCTCACTTAATTTTGTAATCAGTTTATATACCGTCGTTATTAGAATATTTTATTAGAAAGTTAATTTTCATAATTTTTTAAAAGAAAATATATCAGATCAAGGTGTAGCTTATATTTAAGTAAAAATGAGTTACAATAAAATTATTTATATGAATATAAATTTGAAATATTTATTGAAGGTGGATTTGATAGTAAAATTATAGAGATTAATAATTTGATTTTAGCTCTAAAATATGTACACATCGCCCGTCACTCTTATTATTAAGGTAAGATAAGTCGTAACATAGTAGATGTACTGGAAAGTGTATCTAGAATGCAATTTAAAACTTATTAAGTAAAGTATTTCATTTACATTGAAAAGATTTTTGTGCAAATCAATATAAATTGATTAGATTTTATTTATTAATTTATTTATTATTTATTTTAAATTATTAAAAATAATTATATAATTTAATGTTTTAGTATATAATAAAAAAAAAATAATATTAATAATAGTTTAATAGTATTGTAAAATAAAATTGAAATAATTGAAAAATTTTTATTATAAAAGTAAATTTAATTTATTGTACCTTGTGTATCAGGGTTTATTAATTAAAAATTATTTATTATAATTTTCTCGATTTTAAAAGAGTTAATATATTAAAAAAGTTAATGTAATAAAATTATTTTTAATAATATATTAGTAATGAAATGTTATTCGTTTTTAAAGGTATCTAGTTCTTTAAGAAATAAATTTAATTTAGAAATTTTATATTATTTAATTAAATATATTAATTAAGTAATTATTTTATTTTAATATTTTATGGGATAAGCTATAAAATAAAATTTTAAAAATTTATTAATTAATTAATAAATATAAGCTTAGAAATAGTTATTATTAACAAAAATGTTATAATTTATTTTATAATAATTAATTATTTATTTGAATTTTAAATATTTATTAAAGTATTTATTTTAATATAAAAAATAAAAAAATAATGATATAATTAGTATAAATTAATGTATTAATAAATTTTTATGAGAAGTTATTATAAAGAATTCGGCAAAAATAATGTTCGCCTGTTTAACAAAAACATGTCTTTTTTTGTTTATAAAAAGTTTAACCTGCCCACTGATAATTTTTTTAATGGCCGCAGTATTTTAACTGTGCAAAGGTAGCATAATCATTAGTCTTTTAATTGAAGGCTTGTATGAATGGTTGGACGAGATATTAACTGTTTCATCTTAATTTTTTTTTGAATTTAATTTTTTAGTTAAAAAGCTAAAATTTATTTAAAAGACGAGAAGACCCTATAAATCTTTATATTGGAATTATTATTATTATTTAGATTTGTTTTATATTAATAATTAATAATATTTTGTTGGGGTGATATTAAAATTTATATAACTTTTAATTTTTATCTCATTAATTTATGAATAAATGATCCATTTTTAGTGATTAAAAATACAAGTTACTTTAGGGATAACAGCGTAATTTTTTTGGAGAGTTCTTATCGATAAAAAAGATTGCGACCTCGATGTTGGATTAAGAAATAATTTTAGGTGTAGTAGCTTAAATTTTAAGTCTGTTCGACTTTTAAATTCTTACATGATCTGAGTTCAAACCGGTGTAAGCCAGGTTGGTTTCTATCTTTAAAAATCTAAAATATTTCAGTACGAAAGGACCTAATATTTAATAAATCATTATTTTAAAATTGAATTAAATTAATATAATAACTATTTTGGCAGATTAGTGCAATAAATTTAGAATTTATTAATGTAATTTTATTACAAATAGTACTTGTTTTTTTTTGATAACTTATTATTAATTATTAGAGGATTATTATTAATTATTTTTGTTTTAGTAAGAGTAGCTTTTTTAACTCTTTTAGAACGAAAAGTTTTAGGATATATTCAGATTCGTAAAGGTCCTAATAAAGTTGGAATTATAGGAATTCCTCAACCTTTTTGTGATGCAATTAAATTATTTACTAAAGAACAAACTTATCCTTTATTATCTAATTATATTTCTTATTATTTTTCTCCTGTTTTTTCTTTATTTTTATCTTTATTAGTTTGAATATGTATACCAATATTTATTAAAATATTTTCTTTTAATTTAGGTTTATTATTTTTTCTTTGTTGTACTAGATTAGGAGTATATAGAGTAATAATTGCTGGGTGATCATCAAATTCTAATTATGCATTATTAGGAGGTTTGCGAGCTGTAGCTCAAACTATTTCTTATGAAGTTAGATTAGCTTTGGTTTTATTAAGATTTGTATTTTTAATTGATGGTTATAATATATTAATATTTTATAAATATCAGATATTTATATGATTTTTATTTTTAATATTTCCTATATTTTTAGTATGATTTAGAATTTCTTTAGCTGAAACTAATCGAACTCCATTTGATTTTGCAGAAGGTGAATCGGAATTAGTATCAGGGTTTAATGTAGAATATAGAAGAGGAGGATTTGCTTTAATTTTTTTAGCAGAATATGCTAGAATTTTATTTATAAGTTTAATATTTTGTGTAATATTTTTAGGAAGAGATTTATTTTCTTTTATATTTTATGTTAAATTAATAATTATTTCTTTTATATTTATTTGAATTCGTGGGACTTTACCTCGATTTCGTTATGATAAATTAATATATTTAGCATGAAAAAGATTTTTACCTTTTTCATTAAATTTTTTATTATTTTTTATTGGATTTAAAATTTTTTTAATTTTTGTTATTTAGTTAATTTATTTTAGTAAAGTTAATAGAAATTTTAATTTCTATCTTAAGTTTTCAAAACAAATGCTTATTCAAGCTCATTAACTAATTTAATAAATTATCTCATCATTTAATAATTAGTGGATTAAATATAAAGTAAGAGAAATAAATAATGGTTAAAATTTGTCCGATTAATACATAAGGATCTTCTACTGGTCGAGCTCCAATTCATGTTAATAAAATTACTGTAATTATTATTATTCAAAATATAAATTGATTAATTGGATAAAATTGAATTCCTCGAAATTTTCTTAAATGGTAAAATGGTAAAATTGCTAAAATAGCAATTGATACAACTAAAGCAATTACTCCTCCTAATTTATTAGGAATTGATCGTAAGATTGCATAAGCAAATAAAAAATATCATTCTGGTTGAATATGAATTGGTGTCACTAAAGGATTAGCTGGAATGAAATTATCAGGATCTCCTAATAAATATGGATTAATTAAAATTAATAAAATTAATATTATTGTTATTAAAATAAATCCTACAATATCTTTATAAGTAAAATAAGGATGAAAAGGAATTTTATCAATATTAGAATTAATTCCTAATGGATTATTAGAACCTGTTTCATGTAAAAATAAAATATGAATTAATGTAGTAGCTAATACAATAAATGGTAAAATAAAATGAAAAGTAAAGAATCGTGTTAATGTAGCATTGTCAACAGCAAATCCTCCTCACACTCATTGGACTAAATCAATTCCTAAGTAAGGAATAGCTGATAATAAATTTGTAATAACTGTTGCTCCTCAAAATGATATTTGTCCTCATGGTAATACATATCCTATGAAAGCTGTTCCTATAACTAAAAATAAAATAATTACTCCTATTAATCAAGTAGATGTAAATAAATATGATCCATAGTATATTCCTCGACCTACATGTAAATAAATACAAATAAAAAAAAATGATGCACCGTTAGCATGTATAGTTCGTAATAGTCATCCATAGTTAACGTCTCGACAAATATGATTAACACTATTAAAAGCTAAATTAATATCTGCAGTATAATGTATTGCTAAAAATAATCCAGTTAAAATTTGAATTATTAAACATAATAATAATAAAGAACCAAAATTTCATCAGGTTGAAATATTTACAGGAGCTGGTAAATCAATTAATGCTCTATTAATAATTTGTAAAATTGGGTGTTTTGTTCGTAAAGGTTTATTCATTAGTTGAATATTGGTCGTAATGGACCTTTGAATAAATTAGTAATTTTTACTACTGCAATTAATGTAATTAATAAATAATTTATTAATAAAATTGTTATAATATTAGTAGGATAATTATATAATTTATTTAATGATAATGAATTTTCTATAATATAGGAATTTATATTATAAATAGAATTTATTTCTAAATTTTTATATTGTATTAATAAATTTTTATCAATAAAGGTTATATAGATTATTGTAAAAAAAATAATAAATAAAGAAATTATTATTAATTTAATTGAAAAAGAAAATATTTCATTTGATGCTAATGATGTTACATAAATAAATAAAACTAATATTCCACCAATAAATACTAGGAATAAAATATAAGAAAATCAAAAACTTTTAGTTAATAATCCTGAAGTTAATGATACCAATGTTGTTTGAATTAGTAAAATTAGTCCTATAGCTAATGGATGTTTTATATTTAAAAAGATTATATTAAAAATAAACATAAATAATATTAAAGTTCATTGAATAATATCAAGAAATAGTTTAATTAAAATATTAATTTTGGGGATTAATGATAAAGAATTTCTTTTTTCTTGAAGTTTTAAAAGAATTATCTTAATTTTGATTTACAAGACCAATGTTTTTATTAAACTATTAAAACTAATGATAATTTTAAATTGAAGTTTACCAAGAATTTTGTTTATTATGGGAGTATTTACGTTTGTTTCTAATCGTAAACATTTATTGTCTATATTATTAAGATTAGAATATGTTGTTTTAAGATTATTTTTAATATTATTTATTTATTTAAATATAATAAATTATGAAAATTATTTTAGAATAGTATTTTTAGTTTTTAGAGTATGTGAAGGTGCTTTAGGTTTATCTATTTTAGTTTCTATAATTCGTACTCATGGTAATGATTATTTTCAAAGATTTAATATTTTGCAATGTTAAAAATTATTATTAGAATTATATTTATATTTCCTTTATGTTTAGTATATAATATATATTGAATGGTTCAAAGATTATTATTTTTATTAAGTTTTATATTTATTTTAATAAATATGTATAGAAATTATTTTATATCTATTTCTTATTTATTTGGATGTGATATAATTTCTTATGGATTAATTTTGTTGAGTTTATGAATTATTTCTTTAATATTAATAGCAAGTCAATCAATTTTTAAATATAATAATTATGTAAATTTATTTTTATTAAATATTTTATTTTTATTAATTTTATTAATTTTTACTTTTAGAAGAATGAATTTATTTATATTTTATTTATTTTTTGAAAGAAGTTTAATTCCAACTTTATTTTTAATTTTAGGGTGAGGATATCAACCTGAACGATTACAAGCTGGAGTTTATTTATTATTTTATACATTATTAGTATCTTTACCTATATTAATTGGAATTTTTTATTTATATAATATTACAGGAACAATAAATTTTTATTTATTGAGTAATTTTAATTTTTTTTATGAAATTCTTTATTTTTCTTTAGTAATAGCATTTTTAGTAAAAATACCTATATTTTTAGTTCATTTATGATTACCTAAAGCTCATGTAGAAGCTCCTGTTTCTGGTTCAATAATTTTAGCTGGAATTATATTAAAATTAGGAGGATATGGTTTATTACGAGTTTATGCATTTTTACAATTAGTAGGTATAAAATTTAATTTTATTTGAGTAAGAATTAGATTAGTTGGTGGAGTTTTAGTTAGTTTATTATGTTTACGACAAACAGATTTAAAGGCATTAATTGCTTATTCTTCAGTAGCTCATATAGGAGTAGTTTTAGCTGGTTTAATAACTATATCTTATATAGGAATTTGTGGTGCTTATAGATTAATAATTGCTCATGGTTTATGTTCTTCTGGATTGTTTTGTTTAGCAAATATTTCTTATGAGCGTTTAGGAAGTCGTAGTTTATTAATTAATAAAGGATTATTAAATTTTATACCTTCTATAGCTTTATGGTGATTTTTGTTATGTTCTGCTAATATAGCAGCTCCTCCAACTTTAAATTTATTAGGAGAAATTTCTTTAATTAATAGAATTGTTATATGATCATGAATTTCTATACTAATATTATCTTTATTATCTTTTTTTAGAGCTGCTTATACTTTATATTTATATTCTTATAGACAACATGGAAAATTATTTTCTGGTAGTTATTCTTTTAGAGGAGGTTTAATTCGAGAATTTTTACTTTTATTTCTTCATTGATTTCCTTTAAATTTATTAATTTTAAAAAGTGAGATATCTTTATTATGATTATATTTAAATAGTTTAACAAAAATATTGATTTGTGGTATCAATGATAAGATAATTCTTTTTAAATTGTGAAATATTTATCAATTTGTAAAATTAGTTTTATATTTTTATTTTTTTTTAGTTTATTATCTTTTTATTTTGGGGTATTATTTTTATTAAATGATTATAGAATTTTTATTGAATGAGAAGTTGTTTCATTAAATTCAATAATTATTATTATAACTTTATTATTTGATTGAATAAGATTAATTTTTATATCATTTGTTTTAATAATTTCTTGTTTAGTAATTTTTTATAGAAAAGAATATATAGAATCTGATTATAAAATTAATCGATTTATTATATTAGTTATTATATTTGTTAGTTCTATAATGTTATTAATTATTAGTCCTAATTTAATTAGTATTTTATTAGGATGAGATGGATTAGGACTTGTGTCTTATTGTTTAGTTATTTATTTTCAAAATATTAAATCTTATAATGCTGGAATATTAACAGCTTTATCAAATCGAATTGGGGATGTTGCATTATTGTTAGCTATTGCATGAATATTAAATTATGGTAGTTGAAATTATATTTTTTATTTAGAATTTATAAAAAGTAATAAAGAAATAATAATTATTGGATTATTAGTAATATTAGCAGCTATAACTAAAAGTGCTCAGATTCCATTTTCATCTTGATTACCGGCTGCAATAGCAGCTCCTACTCCTGTTTCTGCATTAGTTCATTCTTCTACTTTGGTAACAGCTGGAGTTTATTTATTAATTCGGTTTAATGTATTATTAGTAGATTATTGAATAGGTAATTTATTATTATTATTATCTGGATTGACTATATTTATATCTGGATTAGGAGCTAATTATGAATTTGATTTAAAAAAAATTATTGCTTTATCTACATTAAGTCAATTAGGTTTAATAATAAGAATTTTATCAATAGGATATTTTAAGTTAGCGTTTTTTCATTTACTTACTCATGCTTTATTTAAAGCTTTATTATTTATATGTGCTGGAGCTATTATTCATAATATAAATAATACACAAGATATTCGTTTAATAGGAAGACTAAGATTAATAATACCATTAACATCATCTTGTTTTAATGTTGCTAATTTAGCTTTATGTGGAATACCTTTTTTAGCTGGGTTTTATTCAAAAGATTTAATTTTAGAAATAGTTTCATTATCTTATATTAATTTATTTTCTTTTTTTTTATTTTTTTTTTCTACTGGTTTAACTGTTTGTTATTCTTTTCGTTTAGTATATTATTCAATAGTTGGAGATTCAAATTTTAGTTCTTTAAATTTATTAAATGATGAAAGTTGAGTAATATTAAAAAGTATAATAGGTTTATTAATTTTAAGAATTTTTGGTGGAAGAATATTAAGATGATTAATTTTTTCAACTCCTGTTATTATTATTCTTCCTAATTTTTTAAAATTATTGACTAGATTTGTTTGTGTTATAGGTGGATTAGTTGGTTATAAAATTTCAAGAATTTCTTTATTTTTTTATAATAAATCATTAAATATATATAAAAGTTCTTATTTTTTAGGATCAATATGATTTATACCTTATATTTCTACTTATGGAATTATTAATACTTTTTTAGTAATTGGAAAAATAGTTAAATCTTTTGATCAAGGTTGATCAGAATATTTTGGGGGTCAAATGCTTTATTATAATTTATTAAAAAATTCTCAATTTAATCAATTATTACAAAATAATAATTTAAAGGTTTATTTATTAACATTTATTTTTTGAATCTTAATTATTTATATATTTTATTTTTTTTA